>MU900824.1:0-14767 GCA_036418205.1 Ostertagia ostertagi | reverse complement strand
AATCTTCTGATGTCGTCGGTGTAGAAGGCCCTATGTACTTTTTGATAGAATAGAATGTGCTTTTCAATATGCAATTGAGCTCATTTGGTTTGGTTTCCGGCAAAGTGTAATTAATTCTGTTTTGAATGTGAGTCAGAGTGACTCTTTTTTGGCCCCCTGTAAACACTTTCTGGGATGATACAAGAAGCCCTGCAGAGAAGCAAGAATTCGATGCCCAAAGATTTTCATTTGAGACCGCGCTCATATAAAAAAAAGCTATCATCACTCCACCGGAGCCTCTGATAAACTATCTGATCTTCTAAGACGAACCGAGGGGATATAGAGGGCGTCACAGTGAGAAAGCAACTGTGAAAAAATACTCATTCCTCACTGTAAATCGTTCCGCGGATATGAAACCAAATTTGAGCTCTGCGTTGCAACGCGGACTAGATCATTACAAACTGCCGTACTGACCAGTTGACATTTCACTATCACCGGAAATTACGTGGCAGTCACCGCACTCGAAAAAAAAATCGCGTGGATAAGCTGTTTCCAAAATATTTCGCTTGCCGACGACTTCCATCAAAGGAGGATTCCACGATAAGAACGAAGGTCGAAAAATGGGAAACTTACCCAGTGGAGAGACAGGCGGACCCCTAAGGGTGCGGACCAACACGCAATTCGCATCGAAGGATATGCCTCTGGCATGGCCTTCCCTTTGGCGCAGTTGGCCGGAACGCCCACCGACATAGCAGAGAGAGCGTTAGCGTTGAAGAGGGCACGATGAGAGTCGCATCAATGCGAAAATCAACGGGCAAGGAAGGGGTCCCATTTCTCGGGTTCCGGAATGTTTCACATGGTTTCATTCATCCCTACTTCACTGTTCATCGGAAAATCCGCCTTTAAGCAGACAGCAGATACTCTCAGTACACAGAACGTGGTCCTCCCCTAATTTCGAACCGGCTAGAATGAGCACTGAGCGGGCGTGGAGCACCACTTTCATCTCTCCGCCGCCTGCCAGACATCACTGATATTCCCCTGCCTGAATATCGTTGATGGATTCCTAATTGAAAAGAATTTGGTCACTAGGCAGTTCTATATGAGTTCGCTAACTACCGTACATCTTCAAGAGTGTAGAAGTAGGTATCAAACGCTAATATGGAGACTTCAAACTCATAAAACATTCTATTAAAGTCTTTTAGCTCCGAAGAATAATTGTAAATGAAGTCGATAGCGATTTGGAGAGGGTTAGTGTCACGGAGGCGTTGTCTGGCTTGTGGGTGCTCTGGTCTTGTGGTGCTCAGGAGGCCCGATTTCGCGCGGCAAGTAGGTATGAGTCAGCGAACGATCGGGGTAAACCCAGAGAGCGTCGCGCGGACAGAAGGCGAGTAAGTGGAACGAGTCCGTCGTATTGGGGAAGTGGGGCGCTAAGCTAATAGGATGGCATTGCACGTAGGTATCGCACACACGCGCCGCGACTCGTCCGCCGCATCTGCTTCTGTGCGCGACGATGGCCTCCTGAGGGGCGATACCCAACGAGTCGCAGCGCGAATTTTAGGGAAACTGCGTCAAGTTAACTATGAGTTTTATTTTTTTTTTTTTTTTCTATCTTTTCCCGATGACGTCGCTTGTTCGCACTCAGCGCCGCGGACCTTGCCTTCTTGACCGCGCGATGGGCTCCTTTACCCCTGGCTTGTATGAAGATCTTTCCTGGCGATACAGTATGAGGTCGCAAGTTCGATCATATCACTAATGTGAACTCCCTGCCTTACTTCCCCTGAACTAGCTACATTCGATCCAGCCCACGATTTCCTCGTTCTTTTCTCTACAAATGTAACAGTTCCTTGCTGAGAGCGCGCAGGCAAGCAATGCGCCCCTACCCCAACTGTTTGTTCCCCATAATAATGCCCAGATTTTAAGAAAAGCTATCATGGAGAGTAGTCTCAACAACTATTACACCAGGTGAAATATCAGAAGTGCGTTGTAAACGGTATAGCATGCAAACCGCTTTTGTTGCTCATGTGAGCGCGGTAGTCAGTTCGGTTGATACCATGAGGTCATGAACTCCATTACTCTGCACAGTATGATCGTTAGTTTAATTCATTACTTGTTATATCTAGAGATTGACTGATACAAACGCAAGATAAGAAGAGTAAAAATGATAGACTAGACGTTGTAAATTCTGAGTGTGCGCTGGGTGAGGTCCCACGGCGCTAGCAAGCCCATGCGGTGACGGCGCTTTCATAGCAGTGTGGGTCGCCAGGACAGAACGCAACTTTTTTTTTCGCGGCGCGAAGCTTTGTTCACTGCATTGACCCAGCTCCACTAATGATTGGAACGAACCAAAGGGTCCTGCAGCGATAAAAGCTTCGCGCTTTCCTAGTGAACCACACCTCTGTCTGTCGTAACGTGCGGTGTTAACGATCACACAGCATTAGATACGAACCGATCATCCGATCGCGCGACATGTCCCATCACGTCGTACGATCAATACCTACCTAATGCTGTGCAGTCGTTACGATCGTTACAGTCAGACGACCGACTATGAAAGCGCTCAACATCCGTTTACTGGATAAACGGCAAAACGGCATCAAAAAATCTCTTGACTTCCTCAATTGGCTTCCGCTGGAGCTTTTTATTATGAACTATGGTATAATCTTGCGAACTGATAACATGTAGACATCTGTTGGATTTCACGTCGATACCCGTGATCGATATTCGTACGGTTCAGCTCTTAGTTCTGAGTCTTAGCTTGAGCTTCTTACTGGAAAATCGATCTCTTCGGTTCTTGCCATACATCTGGTCGTTTTTCTTGTATGAACCGCCAGATGCAACAGCGAATTCATCAACATTACAGTTAGAGTGGAGGAGGAATGAATCATCAATTTTCATGAGACATCTTCGAAAGCTCATCTACAATTTAGTGCTGCTATGTTGCGTTAGTTTACCAGATATATAGAATTTCTGCTGATGCGTCGCAATCGATTTCAATGAAGTAACATCAATTCTTCCGGAGACCTTATTATGTTGCTGCTTTATTGATAAGTTATGGACTGTCTTAAAAAAAAAACTTTTCTCTTTTTACTAGTGATATTTGCAATAATTTACAAGAAGAAAAGAATATTTGGGAAAGGGGGGGGGGAAAAAAAAGAAACATCCTATTACACCATCTGTGCCTCCACCCCTTTGGTATGCACGGTTATCGATCGGTATGTACGATCACCCTGAGCGCCGCGTTCCAATGAATGTGCCCATCTATTTCATGAGTGCTAGGTCAGAATCACTGTGTCACTGACTGTATCACTTATTACCTTCATTGTGATCATGTAGCTATCTCATTCTTTCCGATCCCACTAATTCCTACTTGCCGTTTTGCACCAATCTCGTCCTGCTGTTTGTGGATATCTTTGTGGTCCGCTTTCACTATGAGTATATTTTCGAACTTGAAGAGTAACAGGATGGTTCTTCCTTATGAAATTAATCCATATGGTGACGCTGTAGTGACTACAAAGGCTTTGTCTCGAGATGTAGTAAAAAATCGCTTCACTGAAGAAATCATCGAAACATACGTACGCTGGAAAAACTGAAAGGATCAAAGGTGTTTGGGTGCATATCAGTCTGCAGGTATATGATTACATTCTCGCATAATTAGCGAGTTACAAAGACCGTAGTTTTCCGATTATCAATTTTAGTATGCATCTTGTAGATCAGTGCTCAAGTTTGTTCTTTAAAATCTACAACGGCCGAGCGGAGGCGCTTAAAAATGGTGTTAAGCTAGATGGGGGAGGGGCAGAGGGCGGGGGGGGGAAGGAGGGGTTAACATGTGCGGCGCGACGCCTTCTACTTGTCTTACTTGTCTGCGTTTCTGAGGTTTAGTCATGAAGGACCGCATATTGTCACAAACGTTAGTTTCGAAATATAGCAGCACGGGGACAAGCTTGGAAAGGCAAGACGATGACGTGGATTCGCCGCGTGGCCTCTAACTACGCTAACACCAAAATTTGTTCTCCTTCTTTTAATCTTTCCTTTAGATTTGCATCAAAATATCGAAAAAAATAAGGGTCTCATCCAGTATGGGGGGGCATCAAGTGGCTGCCCTCACCCACCCCCCTAGACTGCCTACTCCCCTCCTGGCGCACAGGTTTCTCGAAGTACGGGACCCCGTGAGCCAGGGGGAGTGAAGCCAGTTCAGGGGGGTGGGGGTGAGGGCAGCCTATTTGACGTTGCATCACAATGCCCCCCCCCCTTACTGGATGAGACCCAAAAATAATGTGTTCTTTCACTATATCGATATTATTATATTTATTGTATTGTTTTATGAAGGATTGTCATGTGGTTTCGGATCTCGCGAAACTTGGGTTTACCTTCGTCCATGCAGCTACGCATGAGCTCACGATGACTCTCTGGTTAGGGGAGGAACCGTCGCGCCTACCATCGTGAGTGATCACTTACAAATTTATTTCATTACTGAACAATTTTTCAGTTCTATATTTTTGCTGTCCTCCTCAAAACTGCAGCGTAATGCTAAAACTATGGTGGATGGCTGAATAGTGGCCCTCAGCTTCTTGTTCTCTTTCATGTGCAGCCGCGTACCTCACCTTGAAGAGGTCATTTTATTTGGGTCAGGGCCTGCGAGTCTGGGGGTACCTGACTCGGTTCTTTCAACGTGGGTCATGTTGCTGCTCTTCGGTGCTAACTTAGTTGGGGGGGGGGGCACGCGGCGGCGCGGCAGTCTGCTCGCCTGGCATGTTCGGAAATCCGTGGGCCAGGGGGAGTGTAGGCAGTAGGGGGGTGGGGGTGGGGGCAGTCACTTGACATGCGTGAAAAGCTGGAATGTTCGAGTTTACACTGTCTCGCTCGAGAGAGCCCAGGTGAGCAGACTGCCGCGCCGCCGCGTGGCCCCCCCAACTAAGTTAGCACCCCTGCTCTTCACAGCTTTCGCTAAACTCAGCGCATGATACTGTGACCTCAGGTGGTGGGCGCGTAATTCAAATTTCGAATTTTCGCGCTTTCGCGTCGCAACATTTCTTGCCGCGAGGTAATCAGATCACCCCTGACATGAAGTGTGAAGGCGGTGCTTTCACTGAAAAAAACGTTTCGCGCTGACCAACGGAAAAACAAGAAACAGCCTTTATTCGATGTCGCCCGTGCTATAGTTTTTCTGGCAGAGAGCAGCAGAGAGAAAGTTTCCAGAAAGTTAAGGAACTAGAATGGTTTGACGATGAGGCAAGATAGAGTTTACGGGGACTGGGGGATAGCGGACAGATGACTCATATGACCGTGCGCAGTATAGTTTTATGCCATGACGCGTAAATGTACTGTATGGAGTACAATTAACCTGGAAGTCCGAGTTGTGCGTCCTGCGGAGGCTATCCACGATCATTTGTTGACAGAGTCAGCCACAAGCTAACGTGTTCCACAAGCTCTCCGTTGTTTCATTCACCCTACTGAGTGTATTAAAAATTGAGCTCATCAGGAAAGGTGAAGGGTCGATGATGGCGCTGTGAAATGAGACAAATATCTTGGTAACTGGTTTCAGACGGTGATCCCTAATCCCTTTCCCAAATCTGCCAATCGATTCGCTGGATGGAGTTATGAAGGTTTTTTGTTTCCCACGCAGGTCTATTCACAGATGAGGAGTCAGCTGAATCGAGTAGTGGGTTTTGATGAAACGTATTGATCAATTGGGAGGTGCCGTTTGTCTAGGTTAACACAGATTGACGACAGGTGACGTGGTTAACGGGTTCCCACTTTGGCACCGCCGATGGCGGACATTGTGACGCGGTAACGCGTCCCACCCATGTCTCTTTTTTTCTTGCACTTGTGCGACTTAATTATGATCTTTATACTCATTCTCATACATTAGCATACTTAAAAAGCCACATGGCTCACAGTAAGGCCAAATATTCTTTAGTTTGGCGGATGTTTTCCACACCTTACGGATATGTCTGTTCAATTCACTCGTCGTTTTCTTTTCAATAACGTAGACATGTTGATAAAAAGGAATAACAGAAGTGAATTTAAAGATTCGTATGGGAAGAATGGTGTTTTATGGAACAAAACAGGCGATTTAATTTTCGAACGGTTAAAGGGAATGAGTACATTGTTCTTTTTCATTGCTTCGACCGTATGGTCGGTCATTTTCATTATGAACTTTTAAGAAGCGTAGACAGATGAAATCTCTGAATACATTTCATCAATCTAAGTATCGGGATTTATATTTGAAAATCACGGAGTTTGTGGATTGCTTTGATTGACTGAGAGAAATTTGATTTTTAAATGATCTAATTCTATTATTACTCCTAGGAGGAATATTCAGCTACTTTTCGGTATCTGGGATGGTCATCGATGCGGAAGGTCGCGTTCTCATGGTTCGTGAGAATCGCCGGTACGATATTCAATTGGCTCTATTTTTCCAAATCAGAAGTGGGCTAGGTACCTTGGGTTACTTAAACACAAGCTTATGAGTTTTCATAAAAACAGTGGTTTCTTATTGACCACAAACGCTGCGCTGCTCAGGCTGTCACGTGCCGAGTGCGCGGCAATCGTTAGGCTGGTGTATATGTACAGTCCGCGATCCGTCGCAGGTTTCACCCGATTCGCGTGAACCGCAAAAATTGTAAGTGCCCCATTTGATCATTTGAAACACTGAATATGAAACAAGTAGAACCATGAACGGTCGTCATTCACCCATCACCATCAGGCAGAAATGTAGGCAGCGGGCACCTTTCAGCACTAGGATGGGCACTCATGATTTCTGTGAACGCGTCGCCGCGATCGCGGCGAAACTGCGGCGGATCGCAAGACCAGACAGCGATTTACCGATACCTTAAAACGAAGCGCACTATTTCCCCTTAGTGCTTTGGTCTTTATCCAGAACTCATAATATAAGTTGGAAGCCAATTTTTATAATCCTTCGAAAGTGCTATTTCAGTAGGCATCTTTGGAAATTTCCCGGTGGCATGGCTGAACCAAATGAGCATTTGCTTGAAACGGCTGAGAGAAAGGTTCTCGAAGAAACCGGAATTATTGCTAGAGCTGAATCCGTCATTTCTCTCAGGTCAGCTTCCTCCTAATCATTATACTGTGGTTTATCTGGAACGCATGATTTACTCCTTTTTCCCAACCAGCGATCTATTTTCATATGATCGCAGTATTCTCTACTTTGCAGAGAAACTCAACATTCATTCGAAATTTTAGACAAAGACGTCGTACCGAGTATCAGGGTGCCTGCGGCTTCTTTTTTGTGTGCTTGATGAAGTACATCGAGGATGCATCTGTCAGCCTCGCTGAAACCCTTGCCGATGACATTATTGCTATGAAATGGTTCACGAGGTCCTGTTTAACTTTTACCTCTTTGAAAACACCCAACTTATAATATCTTTTGAATTCAATTATTTTTGAATTTGGACTTCTTGTTTTCGATGATTTATTCCGAATTGAATAATCACAAAACCCGAATGCAGGGCTGTTAACTGCCCAGTCCTCGACGGGGGGTCATATTTGTGGTCGGAGATTGTATTTTGGGAGATATGGTAAGCATGAAAGGGATTCGCGCTTCATCAAATTACCCCCCTCACCCTCACCCTCGATGGCCACTGTGTGGGACATAGTGGGCGGAGTTGAAGCGTGTCGACTGACACAATGAAACACTGTAGAAACAGCTATGGTGAGGGCGGTGATGAAAGGTGGTACAATGCGCGTATAAGAGGGGGGACCTCCCCTGAAGGCTGATGGTGGATAGGTCGTATCCAGCTTCTCATAAGAGGGTGAGGGTCGCCGAGTTTTCCGAATTGGAACAACGGACGGTGACCCTTGGTGTTGGTTGTTGCGTCTCACTGTCAGTGCGACAACCGTCACACCTCTCGCGGTCCAATCACAGTAGCGAAATCCACCGCAGAGGTTTACGTTGGCTTCGGTTTCCTCCATGGTCCTGCCACGAATGGCGGAGAGCACAGACGATTGGAGAACAACGCCTAGCTAGACTCCAAATCCCTAGTAAGAGCCATTTAGTGTGGCAAAAGTTCGAATGTGTGAGATCACAGTAGTCATGAGCCGCTGTTTGGGCGAGAGAGCGCAGGCTGAAGCACCAAATTGAGGCGGTTCAAAACACCGAGTCAACTAGCCCGTCGACCCTACGGCGGCCGCGATGGAGGATCCCGCAGCGACAACGTGAGCCTGTATGATGTGCGACGCCACGCTCTGTTATAAAGCCCACTTCCGGAGGGCAGCAGTTGTAGATACGCTCCTAGGCAGTGGTCTGATAGTTCAGGAAAAGAAAGGGAGATTGCTGACGGAAAAGGAAAAAAACATATGTAATACATACCCATGCAGGCATTAAGAGTAAGTGACAGCTCCATGACGCTGTCAGCAACGTGATAAGGCGCCGAAAAGGATTTGCACCTGCCTTCAATGTCAGATCTGTCTCTACGTAGTCATGGCTAGAAAAGTAAGGTGCCTGTAAGGCACAACCGTGAATGAGATGGGCGAACAATGTTGCAAATCAGCTTAACATAGCTTACAGAAACCAATTTCAAAGAGGTTATAATAGCTGGAACTTCAAGAACTTGCATATTCTGGAATGCTATCCAGTGAAATGCTAGAGATATGCTAGCAGAATACTGCTAGTGGGATTTATTCCAGACTGCGAATTTTGAGGGACGTGTGTTTCACTTATGGAAGCTCAAGCCCTATAGCTCGCTGATGCTGTAGTGTGTTGTCACTGGAATAATTTGAAGAATCATCATTGAATCATCACAAATTTGCAATTATTAAAATATGACCCGTCTATTTTTTGTCTTTATTTCGTATTTTCTGAAGAGTCGTAGAC
Source organism: Ostertagia ostertagi (assembly GCA_036418205.1). NCBI lineage: Eukaryota > Metazoa > Nematoda > Chromadorea > Rhabditida > Trichostrongylidae > Ostertagia > Ostertagia ostertagi. Next base: position 5,958 of record MU900824.1, on the reverse strand, counting down.
ATTCTCCCTCACTTGTTTTAGAGACGATATAAAATCGCTGCCGAAACCAGAGTTCTTCGATCATCACCGCACAATTTGGAATGCATACGAGAAGTCGCTGGAGAACTCCAATCCAGAGGATTTGATGACCGAAGCTGGTGATAGAAATGTCACCTCAAAGCTTTTTAACTTCAGCTACTTCTAAGAATACTGCTTCAGTAGTCTAGGCTTAAAATATCAACAAAATATTATTCATACATACACATTCTTCAAACATATTTATTTAAAATGATCATTTGTTGCTTCCTTTAATCTACGAGTACTCTTAATGGACTTAAAATTCATGACTGTGTTTAGTTAAAAGTCGGTTATTTGAATATTCCTGACAACGCATAATGTGGTTGTGCCGTAACATCTCTTTAAGATCCTCCAAGTGTCCATCACTACTTCGTAGCCCTTCTCGAGTACTGTGCCTTTTTATCAGCGCTCAGTCGTACTGCTATGAAGTGAGGATGCGAGAGGCGTTGAAAAAATGGGAGAGGTGTTTCAGATTGGTTATTGTACGCAAACCCCATCAGAGGCGCTCTGTTCTCCACTTAGCGAGCGGTAGAAAGGGCATTATGCCCTATCCGTCATTCGCTGTGATCATTGGTGCTTCGACTGGACCTGATTTCGTATTTGATTCATTAACACGTTGGCGACAATGCGTTTTTTTGCGTGCCTGCCCTTTAACACAGCGCATTTTTTTTGTATTTCCAAAAGATGTTCCATAATGTAGGAACCCATCTACACCAAAAGTGTTGACTACACGCAAAAAGGAACGCCGCGTGGCGAGAAGGCAGAGACGCAGACGGGTCAGCGGACGAGTCGCAGTGCGCACTGTAGCGAATTGGCATCAAGGTAAATGAAATCTACTACAGTATGTCCCACATGGCATAGAAAGCGCTGCTACTTGTTCACTGAACCATCTGTGTCTCTGCCTTCTCGCCGCGCGATGCGTATCGTGCCCAGTACCCAAAATGTTGGATCCCATTGAGAGAAACTTTCGAGGCTTTCCACGTCACAAATCTTTGCCGATCGCTTCTAATGCAAGCGTGTATCATATTGTTTGGCCCATGGGGGATCTCGGTACATGCTAGAAAAATTCCCAATTTTCCATTTTCGCCACACCCGGTGAGCCGGAAATCGGCTTCGATTCAAATCTCAATCTTTGCCGTCGAACGTACCGCATCCCAGCCTCTACCTCAACCCTCGCCCTCCCAACCCCCCAGCTCCCTCATACCCCCCTTTCTCAAGTGACACGCATTATCTACCCCCTAGGAGGCTATACTTCAAATCGCCATTTCGATTAGAACCACGACACTGAAAGACTCCGCACGGCACCGACGCCCCCACCGCACTGACCCACAACTCCCTAAGACGCACTGTTGCGGACCCTTTTTGATTGATATTGTAATCGTGAACAAAATTAGTGCAACAGAATAAATCTTCTATGCAAAAAAAAGTGAGTCCCCTATGTCGAGACGCAATGTCGGCCCAACGCGTTAAGTGGACTGACGCTCTAACTGCGTGGTGAAATTCCAAGTAAAAAATTCTACTGAATCCTACCTACCTTATTTGAACAAAGTATTGTATAATGCTAGTTCTGTGTGCTGTTTTCGGTCACAATAATAAATTTTTGTTTTGACTGCTGATCCGCAGGGCACCCATCGTCATGTATTCACAAGCAAGTCGGAACTCGTCAGACTCGGCGTCTGCGCGCTGTAACCAGCGAGTGTCGCCGTGACGCCCATTGCCGAGTCGCTGGCGACGGAATCGCCCCAACGAACAGTCGCGCCCCATCACACCGGCGCCGCATCGACCTCACCAGCCACACGATCGAATACGTTGCAAGGGAGAATTAATCCTCTCACCCATCGCACTCACCGCTCGTTCTAGTTGCCGCCCTTTTTTTTTCAAATTCTTAATCAGGATAGTGGTGGTCTCCTGTCATTGTAATAACCTCAAAGGTATCTTGAAGTAACTAGCTCGAAACTTGATTGGTTCTTTGATCGAGTGGGAAAATCCATGATAGTTGTATTTCACAACTTCTTTTGGTGGGTCATTTCATCACGTCAATTATTACAGGACCACTTTCCTCGCATTCAAGTGCATCCCACGCAGTCTTTTCCTGATTATATCCTATCGTCGCCCAGCGACTCCGTCGCTGGTGTACAGCGACGCAATCGCCGAGTCTGACCGAGGTCTAACCGTTTCCTCGTAGCCTATAAGTTTCCTCGCCCTGATATTTTTCTTTTCATGTTCGAGATGAACGCGCAACTCAAGTAGAGCCATCCATTCAAATCTCTCGTGTTGTATTGTCTTTGGTGATGTGATACGTTTTGAATTTTGAGCGACAAGGCAAGACTAGCTACAGTCTAAAAGAGAATGTGGAGCAAGACGACGGAACAGACAGGGAAATGCGACAGCTTGATTGAAAGTGAGGGGCTCATGACATAAATTATCCATGTCCTATGTGGAGCCACCTGGCGCCTCCTGCCTGGATCTCTACCACCACTCCCCCCGGCCCCTCAGCTCCCCAACATCGTTTCCGCCCCCACCTCCGCCCCACCCCCTTCCTCCATCGTTCCGCGAAAACCACTGCGACCTTCTCTACCGCTAGCAACCAACGAATTTTTCTTGCATAGTACTGTTTCCTTACACACATTTAAAGGCGAGGTGAATTCTGGTAACGATTGGTTGAGTTGCATAGAAAGAAGTGACATGCAAGTGATGCCCCAGTGACGAAAAAAAAGCGAGGAAATCCGTCACAAACGCGCGAAATAGGGCCTCTTTCTTTACCAGTTCACCTCCGATAGTGGTCGAGCTAGCAACCAACTGAGAAGTCGTTGGCACTTGTAAAACCCCTTAGCTACCATCATACCACCAAAGATTGCTTTGATTGATTGCCATGCTTTGATTGATAACGCACTGTGGGGAAGTTACAATATTATATATGCGCTCGAAGTTAAACTCTTTATCTTAAACATCAGGGACGGTAGTAAAGTCCTCTAAACAGCCAGTCTATAGTTGGCCAATAGGTCGCGTTGACGTCGCCTTCGTTCACCTACCAAAGCGTTGAGACTGCGAAAACTCACGCTGACCTCCGCCAATGGGCCCGAGGTCCCTGCAAGGCAGGGTCAACCCTATCGTTGTTACTTTCTGAAAATTTTTTACGACCCCCCTCCCCCAAGGTGGATTTGATACGACCCCCTTTTCGACACCTCGACCACCATCATCGTCTCTATAGTACTTAATTCTGATACCACTCAACCTCACCAAACTCCGCCCACTTTTTCCTCCAAAAATGCCGTCGAGCCGGAGGGGGTTCCTTTTCTAGGGGTATATACGCCGGCTGAAACGGCAAATTTTTATCTTGCGCGCCCTCCACTCGCACAGCCTACTACCCACGAAATCTTAGTTTCACCTCAATCCCACACGTGATTTCGAGCGACTAAAGTGGGTACGACCCCCCCTCCTACAAACTCAACCAGGTACGACCCCCCCCCCCGTTGTTACTCGTAACAACGTAGGGTTGACCCTGAGGCAGGGTCAACCGTCCGTTGGACAAAGTCCAACGCGACGACGAGAGTAATGCCGAGAGTGAACGTACGCACGGAGACACAGACGGCTCGCGGGTGGCGAGAGTGAATGCCGGCGCGGAGAGCGGTGAACATCGGTCCAACGTCGCTCCAATATCGGTCCAACGTAACGGTTGACCCTGATTGGCACCATAATAAGTGCCAATGTATGGGGTGGCCAATGTATGAGGTGGCACTTTGCCTAGACGGCGAACCCGGCAGAGAAAGGAGAAAGTGCGTGGAGATTGCAGAGACGCAGAGGGTCATGTAGAGGGCGACTAAAATGTACCCCTGAGTACATTTTAGTCGCCGTCTATCTGCGTCTCTTCAATCCCCATGCACTTCCCCCTTTCTCTGCACGTCATGCATTGGTCGCATTGAGCGTCCCTGCCATGCGCAGAGCGCAGGGAAGAAAGGGGTTCGTGGAAGGTGTTGAGTGTGGGCAGCAAGAAAGCCACTGGAGCTATCGATAATATTGATAACTTTCTGCCAATAAGGTGATCAGCTGTCCCCTGCAGTGTTCCACTTATTGATCGTGTTATAGCTCCTTCCTTGGTCCTGGGAGCATTTCACTACTGTACAATCATCTAGGCCATGATCCCACGTTTCAACACGTCGATTGGCGCAGTGGGTTCGTTCCTTGTTGACATTGGATCGCTCGCGGGATCAATTCTCCATAATATGCAACCCTCATAGGTTACTACCTTGCTTTCTACAATTCTTTCAAAGTAACACAGCAATGCTTTGTGGTGCAGTGGCAAACGTCGCGCTCATGGGCGCTGCATTACATGGTTCAAGTCCATGGCGACGCGACTTTTGCTAGGAACTACAGGGTGCGCCAAAATTACGGAGACAACGCATGAGCAAACAATTTGAACTGATATTCACAGATGCTGTTTTCTTCTGTCCTAGTTTTGGTACTGTGGTGTAGAATTGTTTATGCTTACCTTGTTCAACCACCAAAATCTATGGTAGCTGCAGCGGTTGACTGATACTGACACCGTCCCTAAATCATTGGACTTCGACGTTGAGGGTTTTTGGCACGCGACAATTATCATCGTTTTGGTGTATACCCGAGCACTATCAAATACGATCATCCCCAGCTCCACTCACCACCCGCCCCCCACACACGACCTCGCACACTGCCCTCCTCTCCATGAGAACCCGGCTTTTCTGTGCGCCACCCACGCCACCCACACACCTCCTAGCGGACTCATGCTCCGATACAACCCTTCGCAGCTATAACCGCGCTGCGCTCTCCCACTGAGCACATCCTCACGAGAGATAGGAATCAGGGGGGCTCTTTTGGACTTATCAGAGCCCATTGCTATCCTGAGTTTATTTTCACTTTGAAAATCGTTGCTGGGCCTTCCATCAAGTAGGAGCTCCCGTTTACGAGGCAAGGGTGGTTCAGTACTAGTGCAGCATTGATGCAGAACCGATTTTTTCGACTTTGTCGGCTTAAACGGTGGTAGAACAGCATTTCAGATCTGAGCTCGATAGGGTACGCTGTCGGATCCGTTCTAGAAGCTGAGGCTTGCATAAAACACATTATGTCTAGGGATTCGTTGAAGAAACCGCTCTAAAATGAGCTTGACGAGTCCTACTCGCCACATTGCGTGCCACAGTCGATGGTTCCTCGATGTTTCTGAGGACCCGTATAAACACAAACCAAGGAATTTCAAAAATTGCATGGATGTCGACGATTCAGAATGGGACTGTGCACGTCACTGCATTTTTGTTTTCAAAGAATTGCACCTTGCTCATCCTAGGCAACTCGAAGTCGCTGTCTCCGTAATTTTGGCGCACCCTGTAGTGAAGAACACCATCAGGCGGGTATTTGCTATCCTCGCGTTTTATTATTCGCCGCTTTCACGGCCCGTAGTTCACCACATTTACCTCTCAGTTACTACACTTTACTACCGTCCCAGAACACCGATGGGCGGAGCACAGGCTGCGGAGGCGGGGCATAGGAAGGATTGACAGACCCAGGGCGCTAAACTAGCGCGCCTTTGGCCATGTAAAGGTCACATATCCCTTCCGTAGGCCCCTGACTACTGTTTCCACTCGTGCATGTACTTCCATGCTCGCACACACACTTGATCGTAATCTCTCGCTTTAAATATCTCGTTATGCTTTTAAGAAAAGGAGCTTCATGAGAGATCATGAGATCAAAAGAGTGGGATCTTATGAGTGGAAAAGTGAAGGAAGATGACGCTTCGTCGCAAGATCGCCAAATTCCCACAACTTCGATACCAACGCTTTTCTGTCATGAAAAAAGGAAGGAGTAAAAAAAAGCATTTAAATACCAACCAAGAGGGTAACACGCTCTGATTTCACGACGCTACTCCTTCCATTA
>MU900748.1:0-14754 GCA_036418205.1 Ostertagia ostertagi | reverse complement strand
CTGAGTTACAAATTCATCATTAATTCTTTCCGTGCACAAGTACGTCATATATTTATATGTTGATAAAACTATGAAAATATTATTGGGTACTGACACTTTAACGTTCCTACTCAGTGAATAAGGATACTTCGTGAGCTCTACAGCAACTTTACGACCAGGATCTCACCATTCTACAAGGAGGTCATCATCGACGTCAAGAGAGGGGTTCGACAGGGCGCCCAAACTCTTCAGCGCCGCTCTCGAGAACGTCATGCGTCAACTGGAATGGGAAGACATGGGAGTGAAGGTCGACGGCCGGCAACTACACCACCTTCGTTTTGCTGACGACATCGTTCTTATAACGCCGAACATCGAGCAAGCGGAGCGAATGCTGGCTGATTTCGACTGCGCCTGTGGTAAGGTCGGTCTACAGCTGAACCTAACGAAGACGATGTTTATGAGAAACGGATTGGTTCCTGATGCCCCATTCACGCTCAACGGAACGAAAATTACCGAATGTTCCAGCTGTGTGTAACCTTCCCTTCAGAAAGCGAGAAAGTGTCGGGTGCAGACCAAACACCACAACTGACGACGGCCTCCAAGTAAATCTGGTTAGAAGTTGTTCATAGTGATAGCTGATTTCTGGTAAATGATAGTTGTAATTAGTGACAATCGATAGAATACAACTGCAACAGGCTAATCATTTCATTGGCAGAAACATTAACATTTTGTGAAGGCCGTCGTCACTTGTGGTGCATGGTCTGCACCCGACACTTTCTCGCTTTTTGAGGAAGAGGTTACCTAGGTCGAGAAATAGCATGATGAACGGATCTAGCTCCAGAGCTGAGCAGGAGGAAACGAGCGGCATGGGGAGCGTATAAGAACATCGAGGGAGTAGTGAAGAAGACGAAGAACATCCGGCTCCGTGCCCACCTCTTCGATTCCGCTGTCCTTCCTGCCCTAACCTACGCCTCAGAGACTTGGACTCTGCGCAGGCAGGACGAGCATGCGGTCAGCGTTATCCAACGCGCTGTCGAGAGGACGATGCTAGGAGTAACCCTATACACGCAAGTGCAGAGGGGAATCCGGAGTTCGAACTACGCCAACGATCGAAGATCAGGGACGCTGCCGTTTTCGCCAAGGAATCGAAGATAAGGTGGGCCGGACACGTCATGCGATTTTGCGATGACCGTTGGACCAGAGCGGTTACCGACTGGATCCCTCGGGACGTCAAACGAACACCTGGACGCGACAGGGACGAATGGAGACGTTGCTGGCGCCCGCTCGAGCTTTGGTCAACGGGACGACAGGTGATACAGGTGATACAGATGATGACACTTTTGTACGGGTGACTATAGACAAGCATCAAGTCACGCAGTTGGGAGGCTTTTTCAACCATGTGGGCACAAAGGCAAAAGCGGAACTCGTCAGGCATTCGATCCTACGACCTTCTCTCATAAGCTCTGACCACTACTGCTGCCCTATTTTGCTTTATACCTCCGTTCAGAAAATCGACAGATTTGGAAAGAAGATCCGAGATCAGTGGCTCGAAACATATCGTAGTTCTTATTGCATATGCCAACTCGACCCATCATTCTTTCCGGGTTAGTTATACAAGTCTGGGCTGGGAGAAGGATTTGTCCGAACGTGTTTTCAGCAACTGTTGGCTCGATGCCATCAATCGGCACAACACAGACTATAAACCCAGCACAGAAAATGCTCGTTGCTAGTTTTCTTCAGTTTCTCTGCATTTTTTGCTTGTTTCCCATCGGATCTCTCATCAGAATGACTAACAACGTTTTCGATAGTGGTTTAAAGGCAAAGTTCGGGCTCAGACCCACTTAATGAGCCTTTACTGTGGCTAGAAGCGCTAGGTACGCAAGTGTAGAGGTCGCGTCACTTCCCTACTTCGAAAAGCGTTATTTAGACGCTAGGCGCTAAGAACTTTGACACGCTCCACCTGTTGCGACACGCTCCGCCCACCGCTCGATATCTTGTCTGCGTCGCTATGTTGATCTGCTATGCTCTCTCTACTCGACTTCTCTACCGCTCTCCGCGCTCACATTATCTCTCATCTCCCTGCCGGCCTTTTGAACTTTCAGCGTAGAGCAAAAGGCTCGTATTTCCTGTGTATTTCACGATTTTTTTCCTTTTTTCTCCACTGGCGGTCCACCTCCTACCCCTACTTTCACATTTGAGTGGAATTACCTCATCAAATTAATCCTGAATCTTGCCTTTGAGCACAGGCTATAGTGTTGATTTTCGGAGGTAAAATTTGCTGGATATTTTTAAGGGTCAAGCGTGCGTTGAAATCCTCGATAGGCCAAAAAGTAGAGGAAGGTCGTACTCATCCACTGGGAGGAAGGGGTCGGGCCAGAGCGGATGCACTCGGATGAAAACATCAAGGAGTGATGGATGCCGTGCAAGGCCAGAAGATTTCTAATAACAACGTCGTCCCGCTCACATAAATGTTTCGTGATTCAAAACGATCCATGTAGTTATTCAAAGCTTCCTTTGTGATTTATCAAGAAAGGTCAAAGAATGTGAAATTCGCACGATTTCCGGTGGCTATCTTATCTTTCAAATAAGTCCACTATTATGAACGAATGTGAAGCATACGGCGTGTCTCAGAGTGGATTCACTCAATCGCGCGGCTTTGACTACGGCTCTTCTAACCCATTGCGTACCGCGGCGTTTTTTGGCTGGTGGGCGTGTGTGGCCGGCGCCTATTTAGACACCCGTCCTGTGTTGCGCTATCCATATGAAACCTTCATTTATATCATGAGCATCTATAGTGCATCTATAGTATATGTGTACCAGTTTTGCTCCGCCCGCTATCGCGCGCATCACACGGCAGGCTTTAGCGAAACTGGAGGACCCATGGAATATCAGCATGAGGTACTCCATTAACCACCTCACTATTGAATGTGTTAGACCTCCCAGTTTCGCTGAAGTCCATCGAGAATACGCGTGATAACGTCTGGAGCTGAACTGGCATATTTATCTCACAACTGTAAACATCCAGCATTCTTCTTGAATTCAGATAATTTAGCGGTGAATAGGATTGCTGTCAGTCTCAAAATGAAAATGAAATATGCCTATTTACATAAGTGAGGAGCTAAGGCTTATCATTTATTTACATTCACCATTATTTAGAACCCCGAAAGGATTAGCGGTTTAATGAGTTTGGGCTTTCTTGATAGAAATGAAACTTATCATTTGCTGAAGACTTGATTGAATTTATGCAATCGACTGCTATTAAGTAAGCTGGATATATATCGAAATAATGTGCACGTACCTTTGTTTGTACTACTACGACTTACTACAATTTGTAAGTAGGAACGCTCTAGTGTCAACGCTGCGTAACGGAATTGACGACTTTTGTTCTGACGCGCCTTATCAGCCTTATCAATCGTTATCAGTTTCTGGCACCCACAACAATGTCCCCGTCCCACCCCCCACAATACATTGTAGTGATGGTTGTTTGGCTGTCAACGCGAGATGGTTGACCAACGAACTCCGAATCGGTCGTTCTTGGCGCGCTTATATCGGAACCTTATCAATCGGTTGATTCAGTTTCTATGGACACATCAACAATGATCCGCGTCTGACCCCAATAACACTTGTGAAAGGTATGCGTTGACTCTGGCTGGTCGAACGCTGAGCACGGCACACGGAATCGGACACTGGCAGCGTTCTGGCCGCGCTTATCGACCTTATAATCGGTTATCGTTTTGGCACCCCACATGTGCCCGTTCCCCGACTACACTTGTAAGTATGGTTGCTCACGGGTATGTAAACTGGAAGGTAGAATAGGATGCAGCTGACCACGTGGTGCGACTTTTTGTGGTTCTAGCGCTATCTTTTCAGCTCTTATCAATTGTTATCAATTTGTGGCACCCACCAACAATGTCCCTGTCCCACCCCACATAACACTTGTAAGTATGGTTGCTCAGGTGTGTCAACGCGAGCCAGGCAACGGAATCGACGACGACTTCAGCGTTCTGGCGTGCTTATCGACTCTTATCAATCGTTATCAGTTTCTGGCACCCACCAACAATGTCCCCGTCCCACCCCACATAACACTTGTAAGTATGGTTGCTGGCTGATAGGCGAGCAGGCGAACGGAATCGAGATTCAGCGTGTGTTTGGGTGCTTATCGATTTTAGTCAATCTTGATCAGTTTCGGTTGGCACCCACCAACAATGTCCCCGTCCCACCCCACATAACACTTGTAAGTATGGTTGCTCTGGTGTCAACGCGAGCCAGGCAACGGAATCGACGACTTCAGCGTTCTGGCGCGCCTTATCGGCCCTTATCAATCGTTATCAGTTTCTGGCACCCACCAACAATGTCCCCGTCCCACCCCACATAACACTTGTAAGTATGGTTGCTCTGGTGTCAACGCGAGCCAGGCAACGGAATCGACGACTTCAGCGTTCTGGCGCGCCTTATCGGCCCTTATCAATCGTTATCAGTTTCTGGCACCCACCAACAATGTCCCCGTCCCACCCCACATAACACTTGTAAGTATGGTTGCTCTGGTGTCAACGCGAGCCAGGCAACGGAATCGACGACTTTTGCGTTCTAGCGCATCTTATCAGCCTTATCAATTGTTATCAGTTTGTGGCACCCACCAACAATGTCCCCGTCCATCAATTAAACTGTCAAGTATGGGTTTTGATTTTAGGTTGTCAACGCGTAGCCAGCGACAGCGGACATCGTGACGACTTTTGCGTTCTAACGCATCTTTTCAGCTCTTTATCAATTGTTATCAATTTGTGGCACCCACCAACAATGTCCCTGTCCCACCCCACATAACACTTGTAAGTGGTTGCTCTGGTGTCAACGCGAGCCAGGCAACGGAATCGACGACTTCAGCGTTCTGGCGCGCCTTATCGGCCCTTATCAATCGTTATCAGTTTCTGGCACCCACCAACAATGTCCCCGTCCCACCCCACATAACACTTGTAAGTATGGTTGCTCTGGTGTCAAGGCGAGCCAGGCAACGGAATCGACGACTTCAGCGTTCTGGCGCGCCTTATCGACCCTTATCAATCGTTATCAGTTTCTGGCACCCACCAACAATGTCCCCGTCTCACCCACATAACACTTGTAAGTATGGTTGCTCTGGTGTCAACGCGAGCTAGGCAACGGAACCGGCGACTTTTGCGTTCTAGCGCATCTTTTCAGCTCTTGTCAATTGTTATCAGTTTGTGGCACCCACCAACAATGTCCCCGTCACCCCACATAACACCTGTAAGTATGGTTGCTTAGGTGTCAACGCGAGCCAGGCAACGGAATCGACGACTTTTGCGTTCTAACGCATCTTTTCAGCCCTCTTATCAATTGTTATCAAGTTGTGGCACCACCAACAATGTCCCGTCCCACCCCACATAACACTTGTAAGTATGGTTGCTCTGGTGTCAAAGCGAGCCAGGCAACGAATCGACGACTTCAGCGTTCTGGCGCGCCTTATCGGCCCTTATCAATCGTTATCAGTTTCTGGCACCCACCAACAATGTCCCGTCTCCACCCCACATAACATTTGTAAGTATGTGTGGAGTGTCAACGCGAGCCAGGCAACGGAATCGACGACTTCAGCGTTCTGGCGCGCCTTATCGGCCCTTATCAATCGTTATCAGTTTCTGGCACCCACCAACAATGTCCCCGTCCCACCCCACATAACACTTGTAAGTATGGTTGCTCTGGTGTCAACGCGAGCCAGGCAACGGAATCGACGACTTCAGCGTTCTGGCGCGCCTTATCGGCCCTTATCAATCGTTATCAGTTTCTGGCACCCAACAATGTCCCCCGTCCACCCCACATAACACTTGTAAGTATGGTTGCTCTGGTGTCAACGCGAGCCTAGGCAACGGAAACCGGCGACTTTTTGCGTTCTAGCGCATCTTTTCAGCTCTTGTCAATTGTTATCAGTTTGTGGCACCCACCAACAATGTCCCGTCCCACCCCACATAACACTTGTAAGTATGGTTGCTCAGGTGTCAACGCGAGCCAGGCAACGGAATCGACGACTTCAGCGTTCTGGCGTGCGTTTAATCGACTGATTATTCAAATCGTTATCAGTTTCAGGTGGGCACCCACCAAATGTCCCGCGTCCACAACAGGATAACACTCTGTAAGTTGAGTTTGCTCTATTGGTCAACAGCGAGCCATGCAGGAAATCGATCGACTTTTTATTGCGTATCTAGCGATTTATCAGCCATTAGAGTTGCTCATCGCTTCATCATGTACCACGTCCGGGACGCACAATAGACCCCAGGTGTAAGTATAGACGCTCTTACCAATATGAACGGCAAAACGAAATTGGCGATGCTCGCTTTCTAGCCCCTCTTATCAGCTATTATCAGTCGTTATCAGTTCCTATCACGTACCACTTGTGTCCCCATCCCACCCCCTATAACATATGTAAGAACCACTGCGCTATCGTTACTGTGACTCGAGCTATGAATTTCCGGTCAAACACACACACACACCAACAGACACACGCTAGCCGCTTATATATAGTAGGATACTTTATACATACACACTATTTCGGGTTTATTTTTGTTCAGTGGAATCAGTTATTATCGCACAGCACAGAGAGTAGGGTAACCGAAAGTGCGACGGAATTGAAAATGTATCTTGACGATATAATTGAGGAAAAATGATTAAACTAAAGTCGCTTTGATTGTTCTATATGCTCAAGTCATCACACAGCGGTTTTTCCACTTTTACTCACAATTTGGCGAAAAAATTGAGAGGGTGCGACTAGAGTTTTTCACAACAAATTAACAAATCAGGAATTCCTTCGCATTGCGCACTCCCACGTCTGTATGTTATTCTCACTGAGTGGACTAAAATTTATAACTATAAGATTCAGAGCACGAGAAAATACCAAAAATACCCTTTAAAAACCCGTGCTTCACCATGTGCAGCACGCGGTCACACAGAAGCAAGTCAGCTTTTTGGTTTTCCTCTCAACCCATTGCGTACCGCGCGCTGCACCATGTGCAAAAAAAGAAAGAGAGGAAAAAATTTAGGAAAAATCAGGAGGATTCCAAAAGGAATCGTGTAAAATGATGGGGACGAATCCACTATTCAAGAAGAAATGCAATTTTCGGAGTCATATTTACAAATATTGGGTTGAATATTGCATAATTATTGCGGCTTTTTCCAACAGATTTTATTCAGCGAAAACGACAAAATTATTCAACAAAAACATGTTTAAATAATAACCCCGGAGCGTGGTCACCATCCCACAAGAATGCTTCCCATTTGCTTTTCTCTCGGTGATTCCACGGATAAAAAAGTCACGATTCTCGGAGACGATCCACGCTCTAACACTGGCCACCAACGCATCCAGCTCATCCTAAAATTTGTTCGTTTGCCAGTTTTTCAACGTCTGATTGAATTGCTAGTCTGTAGGAGCTCCGCTCGGTAGATGTGGCGTTTTAAACTTCTTGAACGATCCTTCGTCTTGGGTTTTGCTAATTGCTCCCTCGCTGAGAAGTTTGATGAGATCGCGGAATGGCCCCGCCGCCTTCTAACATTTATAGAAGTAGTAAGCATGTGTGGTGAAGATGAGGACAATTTCCGATAAGCATTTCTGTTAATGGAAGAAAGAAGAATATTCTCATGAAAAAAACAGAAACTCAAACGCCAATCTTCTCGAGAAAAGAACGCGCGAAAAAAGCCGCAATAATTATGCATCAACCTAATACATATCGTAAGTGTTTGAATTTGTTGACGCTTTTACACTTCATCGGCGAGAAAAAAGCTTTTTGTACTTGGACCGGCTTACATTTTTGCACAAAATCACTCCTGTAGGGAGCTATCGTCGTTGAAAAATAACCAATGAGCGAAGTAGACCACTTTTCGGTCCTTGAACAGAATCCTCAGCGAAACCATTTTCGAAATACTTCACGAATCGAGCCAATTGAGCCTTGAATAACGCAAATCTTTTAGTTCACACTGCTGTATTAACTTTACAGATTTTTGGATTCCTAAACATGGACGATAGCGCGCGTTTTATCTTTTTTGGCCACGTGGGACAGGGACGATTTTGCGAGCGCGGCCGCCGCACCTCGCACCCGTAAATTTGAATGATAACTTTGGGAAACAGTGGTACAAAAGTCATTTCAGCATTGCTCAATGCGTAGAAGGTGAGCGAAGATAAAGTGATGAAATACGACCAAAATAACGTGAAGTAGTGATGGAAAGGGAAATTTTAGTTCTTTTCGCTGCAGTGGAAGCCCAAAGTCTTTTGATGTGGTTGTGCCAGTGAAACATATATTTTACTATCCCTTAGGTTATTGATATGATCATGAGAATAGGAAGAAAAGCGAAGATTAACCAAGCTGCCAATTCCGCTGTGCTTGAAAACTTCTGCTAAACTGGAGCATATTGATCATACCGTGACCCATGTCGTTTACAGTTATGTTATGTTGTAATCCATAGAATAGAGACAAGCAAATTGGGAAGAAGCCCGCATACGCTAGAAAAAGGGATGACAAGGGTGAGACGCGCATTCGTGTCTCAATGTGTTAACAAGTTGACGGCATTGTGCAGCGCATGCGCATCACACCTTGAAGACCGTGTGGGACAACACACAAAAATTATAATTTTTTCGCGCATGCGCTACTTCTTTTCTAATTTTTTGCATCTATTCTATAGACTACACCATAATATGACTAGACACGGCGAGGTTCATCGAATGGTTGAATATGCTCCTTTTTAGCGAAGGTTTTCCAAGTCCTACGAATTTCCCAATTGTGTTCATTCCTAGTTTTCTTTATATTCTGACAACCTTGGTAATAAAAAAGAGTAGTAGAAGTAAGTCATAAAAAAAGAGTAAGAAGTAAGTGGAAGTACAGACCCACACATATAGCAAGATATATGTTTTAGTGGAGCAACCGTGTCAAAAATAATTTTGAGGTTTACTACAGCAAAAGCAACTGAAACTTGCCTTTTCATTGCCAGAAAACGTCAATTCGATCGAACTTTTACAGTTGTTCCTTCTGATAAGTTTGACACATCGAATATCATTCGAAACATTTTGTTGCATCCGAGTTTTGCGTAGTTAAAGCTCAAAATTCACGGATTTTATGTGAGGCGGCGGCGCCTGCAAAATCGCCGTGGTCCCACGCGGCGCAAAAACCCAAAACGCGCGCTGTCGTCAACGTGTTAAAGAAAGCGATTACGATAAGAATGAGCGCAGGGGAAGCATGTGCACCACACGAATCAGTTACTTGGCTGCCAGGAAGCGAGGTGTGGCGCTTTCACGACGAAAGGTGCGCTGGTTGCTGAGCAGGACTTCGAAAGCGCTCCGCCCCCAAAAGCGATCCGCCCACTAGTTTACTTGTTGATTTGGACGAGCTGCGTGCCAGCAGCGGCACAAATGGAGCATCTCGATTAAAGCGTGGTTTGGCATGGTGCCATCAAACGCGTTGCGGTGAACTCGTTCATACGTCCACTTTCTGAGCTGTTACCTGTTCATGAGTGAAAACCAACGGCCAAAAAAGGGGGTCCCGTTTTGCGTTTTCTTGACGGATTTTTCTGCTTTTTTCGCCACTGGCGTACCATTGAGCACCACCACGTCACACTAAACCCTTTTTGAATTTATCGTAATCGCTGCCTTCAAGGAAGTTATGGCTTTGAAAATTGTAAAAACTCACCTTCATCGAGAATTTTTCCACGTTAATCAACCTAAATCGGACATTACGTATTAGGATTTTTGGAATTTCGACTGCTTCGGAAGATCTTTTCAAAAACTTCCAATAGCTTTTCAAAAACTTCCAATAGCTTTCAGATTGAAAATCCGTCCGCCCTGAAGAAAGTTATAGCCATCCACCTATGTGCTCGAATTCGATTAGTAGATAGTGCTCCAAGGTCAGCGCCCAAGATCATTCAGTACGGTGGGGTAGCAGGTTTTTTTTGATGAAAGGTTTTCCGGGAGGGTTGAGCAACTTTCAAACTTTGACTTGTGGCGAGGGTCCTTTCATGGACTTCGGCTGCTTTGAGGGGGTATGGGGTCGTATTTCGGACTTCTCCTCGACGCCTCGCTTGACCCTATTAAGAGGGTACGAGGGGGTGCTCAGTAGTACGCCCATAGCGAAAAAAGCAGAGAAGTTCATCAAGAAAACTCAAGATAGGGCCCCTTATTTGACCTCTAATATTCGCTTGAGGACCCGAGAAGGCTAAGGCGGCGTACGTATGGATGAATTTATCGCAACGCTTTTGGTGGCACCATGCCAATCCTTGCGCCAGATGAGTTGCTATTTGTCGATGATTCACTTGCTCACTGAAGGAAGTGCCACGCGGCTCTTATTGCTTGATATTGTTTGGCATTGATAGCCAGAATAGATAGAGTACCTACTGTAAAGTAGAATTATTCAGCAGTCTATTGAACAAGTTAAGACAGCAGATGGACGAGGGTGGCGACCCGACTGCTTGACGGTATGAAGTACTGAAGTCCTGAGAGACCTCCGAGCGGCCTTTTATACCCCCATTTTCCCGCTCCTTCAGGATGGTCGATATGTGACCACAATGATCGCCATGGCCGTCTCCTACCTGACGTTAGGTTGGTTAATGGGACAAAAACGAATCTTATCGATGAGTGAGGTAGCGATTTCGCTACACTTCGGCCGACGCATGTTGTTCGTGTCTTGCGCGGTCAATTTCTACTTGAATCGCTCTGGTTTTCTTTTCTTCACGGTCCTTTAGGTTGGGTACTCTGCATGTAGCTCTGTGGTCGTTTTTCTTGCCAATCAGGAAATCGAGGGCTGTATCTTCCCCAGCATCGCAATACCCGCACGACTTTTCCTCAGCTCTGCAGCCTCGCTCCTGTCCTTAATTAGATAATTTTGTATTTATATTGTTGGATATATTGAATGGTTGCATTATAAAATGGATTATATGGCTTTCTGTGCTGAATTTGTGGATATCGAGGAACCCTCTACATGGAATGTGGTGACCGAATTCCAGGCAGCGCTTTTTTGAGTGCTGGTTGTATAGTAGCGTTTGGCATCGTCTCCTTGCGGAGGTTCACGGTCCTACGCGGAGAATGATGGGTATCCATCCCCATGCCCTTCACTTGTGGCAGAGCAGTGTCATGCAGGATAATATCTGCAATATTGTGAAGCAGTAAAGTGTATTGAAAGATGGTCGGCTTCTGCTTCCTCTGTTATATGTTGTCTCGACTTTTCTGCGATTGGGCGGCAGGCAACAAAGTGATTAGGAGTATCGACTGTATGGTATTCGGGAACTGTTCTGAATCGTGTTCCTCCAACTCCAAGGGACCAACAGGTTTATTGGTGGACGAATCAAGCGACGACTTGCTGGACGGACTACTGCATCTCGTGTTATTCCTTTATTGTTCATTACGAGCCTTTCGATGATTCCCGTTTTCCAAGTATGACGGTGCAGTATTGCTTCGCAGACTAGAACCAATTGCCCTTCTCGTGGTGCTTTGCTGCAACCTTTTTTGTTATTCATTGCCAAGGCGTGCTTTTCCCGTAAGCTTGTGAGGTATTCAGTCGGCCAGATTTGCCAAAAAACTTTCCGTAAGTTTGCACGATGTCTTGAGCGCTGCGATAGCTTGACTCTTCGTTTGTATTGAAGATAGTTTTACTGGAGGGAGGTAAGATGCGTCGTCATTCTCTTCTTCTTGCCTTATAGGTAGGAATATAATTTCCATACCTCTTTGGAGAAAGTCTATCGGGCGCAGGATTTGAATCGCGTCCATATCATTGCCGATGTAGGTAAGTGGGCCGAGTATTGCGCATTAATTCGATTTCCACTACTATCGTTGAGAGTTCTTCTGTCCTTACTATACTGATCCACGGAGGGTTCTGTAGAGGGAGTGCTTGATAGATTTCCCAAGTCTTTCGTGGAACCCTCCTTGCCAAAGAGCGTAGGGTGTTATGTGTTTCCAGTGGATCTCTCTATTGCTTATCTCCTTGGATATTGCTGGATCCAAGGGCTCCTAGGAAGTTTTATCTCAGTATTGTTTCGCCTAGTAGGTGGATCACCGTTCCTCGAAGTGGTGCCACTGGTTTTAACTGGCTCACTATTTTGAGCTGAGCCGACCTCGGACATTCGAATGCAGGCGAGAGCGCCGAAGAATTGATTTCTGTGCCGTGCAGGAAACGAGGTGGTCCTGCTGCAAGTCGAGGGACATTGGCCGCGGCTTCAAAGCCGTTCTCTGTGGCGGTCCCAGAACCACCAATGGCGTCGGGATGATTGTCTCTGAACGCTTTCGTGATTCGATAGTAAGTGTGGAGCGCTTCGACGACCGTTTAATGAAGATCGTTGTCGTCATGGAACATCAAAAATACCATTTCTTCTCTGCGTACGCTCCGCAGACTGGATGCTCCGAGCAAAACAAGGACAAGTTCTGGAACCTGCTTGATGAGAAGACAGCTGAGGTACCGTCACAAGAAGCCATAATTGTTGCCGGTGACCTCAATGGCCACGTGGGCGCTACGAAAGACGGTTATAGCTGTCATGGTGGTTTTGGTTATGGGTCACGTAATACTGATGGCGAACGAATTCTTGAATATGCAGACTCGCATAATCTCGCCATAGTAAACACGAAATTTCGAAAACGTGACTCACATCTTATCACATTCTATAGCGGTAAAACCAGAACACAAATCGATTTCGTCCTTGTTAGGCACCGTGATCAAGGGCTCGTAACGGACGCAAAAGTAGTACCTTATGAAACGGTCGTCACACAACACCGACCATTGATTTGTACGCTAAAAATCGCCCCACCGAGACCGAAACTAGCCGAAAGATGTGGGCCAGCGAGAATCAAGTGGTGGCGACTGAAGGAGAAAGAAGCGGCCGTCGTTTCCCGCATTCGATTACCAGCGGTAACGACTGTCGACGAAACTTGGAAAGGTGCTGCCGAAGCGATCACCCAGGTTGCGCGATCCGAGCTCGGCATGACGAAGCCTGGACGGAGAAAGGTTGATAAGCAAACATGGCTTTGGAGGATCAATAGACGCCGGTTGCTGGCAGCGCTATCAGATAGCGAAGAAAGAGGCAAAGAAGGCCGTTGCTTCTGCGAAAGCAGCTCATTTTGCCGATCTCAATGAGAAACTCGAGTCGCGCGATGGTGAACGGTACATTTACCGACTCGCAAAGACCCGCTATCGCCAGACCGAGGATATAGAAAAGTTCTTCGGCATAAATGATGCGAATGGTCACCTTCTGACGGACCGCGAGAAAGCATTGAAGCGATGGTGTGAATACTTCGAGAACATCTCAACAGTCGAATTTGCTCATCCCGCCATCCCTTGTGCTCCGCCAGTACACGGGCCCGTTCAGAAGATAACGCATGCGGAGGATTCACGTCACGTCTAATGTGAAATCAGGCAAAGCGACTGGTCCTGACGACTTAGCGGCGGACTTGTGGAAATCAAAGTGCTGGAATCCTGCACAGTGGTTGACGGAGTTCTTCAACCAGGTCGTTGCAGAGAAGAAGGTGCCTGAGAGCTGGCAACAGAGCACGACGATTCCAATCTGGAAGAAAAAAGGCAGTCCTGCGGACTGCACTAGCTACCGTCCAATTCGCCTGCTCTCGCATAGCATGAAAATCTTTGAGCGAATTGTAGACAGTCGTATCCGTGACGTCGTCGAGCTGACCACCAACCAGTGTGGTTTTGTTGCTGGTTGCAGCACCATCGATGCCATACACGCCGCTCGCCTTCTGCTAGAAAAGCATCGCGAAAAACAAAAGCCGATACATCTTGCCTTTCTAGACTTGGAGAAGGCTTTTGGCCGCGTTTGGAGCTAGGTCGTTCCATCATATTGATTTCCCGACCTAGGTACACGTAGCTGGAGCATTCGGTGATGTTCGTTCCGTTGAGCGTGAATGGGGCATCAGGAACCAATCCGTTTCTCATAAACATCGTCTTCGTTAGGTTCAGCTGTAGACCAACCTTACCACAGGCGCAGTCGAAATCAGCCAGCATTCGCTCCGCTTGCTCGATGTTCGGCGTTATAAGAACGATGTCGTCAGCAAAACGAAGGTGGTGTAGTTGCCGGCCGTCGACCTTCACTCCCATGTCTTCCCATTCCAGTTGACGCATGACGTTCTCGAGAGCGGCGCTGAAGGATTTGACCTCTCTTCATAGCTTCACAAGCTTGTAAGTGAGTTGGTGATTGCCTGCAGCTCGTGCGGCTCCACGCTGGCGTATCAGTTCGAGAGTTTCCGGAGACAGACGTCCCTTGGTGACTTTCAAACTCTCTGCCTTCTTGCCACAATCGTGAAGATGTTCAACGAGCCGATAGTACTCCTCGTCGATGTCCCCTCCCCCGCATACAACCCGGGTCCACTCCCCCCCCCTGACAGCCTCCCTGACCCCGCCACGCGACCAAGCCCCCCGCAAACGCTCCGGTGCTGGATGCGCAGGTGGATTCAGGGGATGGACTCCCTGTTTCTGTAGTGCTGTGTTGATTCATACCAGCTGTCTCCACTCAGGCGCATCCATGCATGCTTGCGTGTGTGGTGCGCTCTGTGTGTGTGCGGTTGGTATCCTGCATGTCGGCACAGCCAAAAGCTTGCATTCAAGTGACTGGGAAGTACATGGGAGGCGATTCGGGGCCGCCTCCAAAAACTAAGCCCCTTGTTCCGCTCCAGGATAGCGTGGCTAACTACCTGGAGGTCTATCCTAGCCCGCACGACAGAGCCTGTGAGCTTGCATCCGAAGCTCACATTGAAGACATGATGATGCAAGCCAGGAAGATCAAGTACGACGTCATTCG
>MU900734.1:0-14330 GCA_036418205.1 Ostertagia ostertagi | reverse complement strand
CTCAAACCTCCTTGCGAAAATTTGGATCACTTCAGGCGATATGAATTAGTCGTACCACATCCCCCCAGATGTCCGCCTGACTCGGCGATTGTGCCGAGTCTACGGATACCTTACTGATGAGACCCGAATGTTAAACTGGTATATAAACACACCCTTGAAAAAAGTCTGGTTCTATTCCAGCAAGGAGGAGGGGCAAGCAGTTCAGAGCGATCAATGTGCTCGAAGCCACGGATAGCAGTATCCTTATACTGGGATATTCTCCCAGAATAGGGTTAGGATTACTAGACCTTAGAAGGGAAGGAACACCCCGGGTTCGCAATCAGACAAGGGACACAAAGCAAAACAAGCGAAGGAGAAAAAAACAAACCAGCTTAATGATTTTGATCAGCATCCAATTGTTGCTCGACGTTGTCATTAGTTTGAAAAATACCGGCGCAAGCGTCAGATAATTCTTTGGATTTTTGCGAGCTAGTTCACATATGACGTTGACAGCCGCACTTTGAACACCTGAAAAAATCTAGTAATCCTACCAAGAATGGAACACTTGTCAAGTAAGCCCACATAACTGATCCCCAACTCTCGGCTTGAACTCACCGGGATCAGGATCTTCGAGTTTGTCCTTCAACCGCTGGAATGTCGGCCGCAATGCCTCTGGGTATTTCAAAAATATTTTATACAACAGGAGAACGGCTCGTTTTCGAGTGTATGGGCGTGACGAAGAAAGCTAAATTAGATTAAAGAGGACATCATTGGAAGCTTACAAATTTAGCTGCTCTAGAAAACTCACGAGATTAACGATGTCACTGGCGAGATCCCGCGCCAGATCCGGAGTTACGAAACAGGAAAGACCACCCAATGCAACACCCGAATCGTACATGTTGGAGCTTGAAGCAAAAGTTCAGATTCTTGAAAAGCAATAGAAGACAATTGAGAAGAAATAAGAAAACACGGCTTTACAACTTCAACAATTACAAAAGGGCAATTTACCTATTAAGATCTTTGCGAATCAAGTTTGTGGTTAGCATAAGGACGTCCGTAGTATCATGAAAACACTGAGCGGCAGCAAGATAGCTTATAGCAAACATTAAGAGTAGAAGCCATCAACATTGAAAGCGGCCCAGGAAATATCGGGGGAACGGTGCACACAATCGATAGCTCGTCGCGCTGTCTTGCAAAAACCTAGTAAACATAAAAACCTTTCAGTTCCAACACTATCTTTTCAAAAAGTAGGGTTAAAAGGGAAGAGAATCTTCTAAAACATTGAAACAGGGAACGTAAGCAACACCTCAATACTGGGATAGACCACAGAGATTCAAATATTAAAGGGACTGGTGGACTTGGCGTCCTTTAGCATTCAAATTCAAACAGCGCAAACGTATACTCGTCCAACGCCATCGCGGCGTTGTGGCCACGCCCGCCAGCGCGGCGACCCAATTACTGCGACGATTGTATAAGCACGCAGCCAGATATAATTAGGGTAAACCCACATATAATACATAGAAGAACAATTATACATTTACTAACATTTATTATGACGTAATAACTCACCATACTCCTCGAACTCCCCGGGGGTCACCTCTCTCAGAGGTGAGCCCCACCAGCTGACTCGACGTATTAGACCCCCACGTTGGCTCGGCTTCTTCTGGGGGCTCCATGCGGCCGACGTGTCCTATCTGGGATGTTGTAAGGGCTGCTCCCAGACGGGGAGCAGGGGAAGGACACGACCGGCTTTGGGATGACAGGCGCTCCGCCAACATGGACTACGGAGCGACGTGCCCCTTCGCCTTAGCTGGCCTCATCGCGTTGCCCGGTGAACACCGACCTGCCACCGGTGGCCAGCTCCTACGAGCACCGCCGCACGGACGGCGCGCGTAGCGCCGACTAACTGGCCTCGACCGCAGGGAGGCGGGGCCAATGGCGCTGGAGCGCATTGGCATCCGAGCGCAAGTGGGCCGGGGCGCGCGGTGCGCCCAGCGGGCCACCGTCGCATCCGCGACATGCACTTCTTAGTCCGCGGAAGTGCCTTGAATAAGTGATCTAAGCCCATTCTGCCTTTGAGAGGCAAAGCTATCGGATGCCAAATAAGGGACGTGCTCGTATTAATTAATGACCGTTCGGTGATAAATGTAATCAGTAAATGAAAACTGCCAGAACTTCCTGCCCCTCTCCCACAGGTTCAAATAAGCCCCTCTAACTGAGCGTACCAGTTTACTCTACAACCAGGCTGAGAGGGTTCGTGTCTGAACGTGTTCACCGGCTACTGCGCCAGCTGCTGGCTCTAAATTTGACCCTTCTTCTAAGAATGAATGGCAAAGGTCCCGATAATGGCCGTAACATAGACTTTGATGTTGAACTTGGCAGTCGAAATCCGCAAAATATCCTCCTACGACCTTCCAAACAACGGCTTGACATCTAGTGTTCCAAGTGTTGTTTGGAAGGTCGCGTGGAACAGTGGGCGGGCTCAATGGGGTTGGGGCGGCGCCAATGCTCAACCTAGCCCGCCGAACTGTTCGAACGAAGGGGTCGCATTTTGGCCAGCTGTGTGCTGACTGGATCTTTGGCGTTGACCGTGGAGCAGCTTATTTACTATTGAAATTTGAACAAATATTCAAATGATTATAACTTTCTTCAAAGTTAACGAATTTTCAATCTGAAAGCAGATTTGGGAGTTTTGTGAAGAGCTTTTCTAATCAGTATTGAAATTACAAAAAGTTATAAGAAATAACAAATTTAGATCAAATTAACGAGGAAAATTCGAGATGAGCACGAGTTTTTACACTTTCCGAAGCCAATAACTTGCTATCTAGCAGTTAGAAAAAAACTTATCATTTGCTGAAGACTTGATTGAGTTTATGCAATTGACTGCTTTTAACTGAGCTGGTTATACAATGATACAATGTGCACGTACCACTGATGTGATTTCACGCAAATAGAAATCTTAAGTATGATCGCACTACAGTATCAGCGCAGCTAACGGGCAAACGTTGCAGGCTGACGCGCGCTTATCAAGCCTGTTCATGCAGTTTTAAACGCACTTTCTATCACCCAGCAACAATGTTCCCGTCCCACCCCTTATAACGCTTGTAAGTATGGTTGCACTGGTGTCAATGCGAGCCAAGTAACGGAATCGACGACTTTTGCGTTCTGACGCGCCTTATCAGCCTTTATCAGTTGTTATCACTTTCAATCACCCAGCAACAATGTCCCCGTCCCATCCCACATAACACTTGTAAGTGGATGCTCTGGTACCAACGCGAGCTGGGTAACGGAATCGACGACTTTTGCGTTCTAAGCGCATCTATCAGCCCTTATCAATTGGTCACTTATCAGCCCTTATCAGTTGCTATCGCTTTCATTCATGTACCACCAATGTCCCGGGACCACCCCACATAACACTTGTAAGTATAGACGCTCTAGTACCAATATGAACGACAAAACGAAATTGGCGATGCTCGCTTTCTAGCCCCTCTTATCAGCTATTATCAGTCGTTATCAGTTCCTATCACGTACCACTTGTGTCCCCATCCCACCCCCTATAACATATGTAAGAATACACACACACAGGCATACAGCGAATTATATATAGTAGGATGGTCGTGAAGCCGAAGGAGGCCTACCGTGTACGTTATTATAATACTTCATTTAGTCAGCTGGTAGATAACTTTCTAGAGAGACGCCGAGATTGTGCAAGTCACGTGCAAGCCCTTTTCGACCAGCGCTTCAAATACCTACGGTCCACGATCGCTGGCTCGTTGGGCTCGAACCGTGCACCATCTTCACAATGCTCCACGAGGCGCGCAAAGTGGGACGCGCTACCGCGTCACGCTATCATCAACGTGTTAACAACGAAACATTTTATTGAAGGAGATACCGTGATAAAGACGAACACAGACTGATTTTCTGAAGGTGTAGACCGACACACTAGTTGCATCTCCCGGCTATCTAGCATAACCTTCCCCGCGGCCCAAGTGGCGCGGTTTCCCGGTATGCCCCTCTCGCGTCGTCTCGTGTCTGAGTCTCTAGCCGTTCAGCAGAGAGAGCGTTAGCGTTGAAGAGGGCAGCACCGATGAGAATCGCATCAATGCGCAAATCAACGGCAAGGAAGGGGTCTTATTTTTTGGGTTCTTGGCCATTTTCCTGGATCAGCCCCTTCGTCCTCCTCCCCGCTCCTTTCCAGTGGGACGACTTGGTAGGATGCACCTCTTATTCACAATGTTTCATGTGTTGTACATGTGCTATGCTGTTTTCAGTTGATCTGAAGAAGGGCTTAGGCCCGAAACGTTATCAATAAAGTTTTTGAAAGAAGAGCTTCCAAACTACATTCACTCTAATTTGGAAAATGAAGCTCAGGGAACCAACAATACTTCCATGAATAAATTGCAATTACATAAAGCCATATCACGTCTTGAAGGCAAACCCCGGGATTAGCCCGACTAGTAGGAGGGATACCACGAGGGAAATTGTAAGGTCCGTACCTACCTAGATCACTCCAGCTTCGTCGCGAAAATTGCGCGGTTAGGGCGCTAATCCTTACGGGCCTCCAACCATCGAACTTCCCACCCACCGCGAGATGTGGTGAGATCAGCGTGCATTGATGAGATCAGCGTGCTCTCTCAAACGACGTGCTCTCTCGCGTATTTTGTCTTCTTTGACCGCCCTTTCTCGCCATCGTACCACATCCGACCCTATTGAAGGTTAAGGCCTTAATTTCAGCGTTCCCAAAGATTTCTCTTGCTTTCCTTTCCACTTTCAGGTCGTTCCGCAGCTAAGCTATCACTACAAAGCGCTGATAGCACCAGTTCAATCCCGGAGTTTGCCTTTAACGTTCCGAATTGAAAGTTGCGGAAGATGCGCTCTTGTTCCCGTAATTTTTGCCCATCCTGCACATTTTTTGAAAAAGACTTGAAGATCAGCTCGATGTTTGCTCCCTTTAATATTTTACATCTCCAAGGCTCAAGAACGAAACACGAAAAACAGCATGTCAGCCGAGGTCAAGCGGGGCGTCCAGGAAAACTGAGATACGAACCCTCAGTAGGTTAGGCTGTCATGCACAACTCTTCTCTGCGCATAACAGACCTGTTAAGAGATGTAGTAATCAAATCGCAACGCAGCTTTTCTACTGGGGAGACACGTTAAAAATTGAACAGCTACCATAACTTTGTTCAGAGTGGACGTATTTTCACTTTGAAAGAGATTTGGAAGTCCCTCCGAGTGACACGTGTTTTCAGTTGTGACTAAAATGGAAATTCTTGGAAGCTCGGAGCGTAGTACAACTTCGACTCATAAATTCCTTCAAATACATCGGATTGGGAATTTAGCGAGGAGGTAGATGCTACCCTATTTTCGGGATGCAACGCTGTCTTTCAACCAAAAAACCGACAGTCGACAGAAATTTTTCTGATCAACGCCTACTTGAAGTGACCTCTACGTGGGAGTCAAAAATAGCGAAAGAATTCATCAGACCTACGCCAAAGATAATTTACTTCGATGCATCCTGCCTCTTTCAGCGATCATAGCTTATTTCAGGAAAGATTTGTGCAGAATTGCAATGAGCTCTGGAGTTGGCGAACATTCTGCTCTCTAACAATTGTAGAAGTGTACTGCGAGGTTTCTATTTGAACATATTTGTACGATGTTGACGCTAAAAATTGCAAGTCTGTTGGAAATTTACAAAAATTCAAAATGCAGTTCTTCTTGTATACAGGGTGTCCCAAAATTATGGGCGCCTACACACAGCAATATATTTCAAGCTTCTAAACGGACGATGCTGACTGAATTAACACATAAGGTAAATTGCATCATCCCCAACAATGTGGAACAACTAGATATCGAAATACTCTCCAACGCGACTAATGCAAGCTCGAAGTCGCTTCTTAGGCTTCGCGCACGTTGCACGCAGGAATTCCTCGTCTATTTCTTCTCGGGCTTCCTTCAATGTTCCTTCCAGTGACTCGAACTGTGACGAAGAACTTGACACACCTTACTTTCGCTCAACGACCACACTAAGAGGTGAGGTGGGCGCGAACCTGGTGAAAATGACGGCCGTTCCTCCGGTGCCAGCAAAGTCGGGCAACTGAACTCGGCACCACACTTGGAGGAACTTGGCCATGTAGGCCTGAGCACTTTTCTGCTGGAAACAACTCGGGTTATTTCCAAGGTAGGGCTCGTGCCGAGCCTTCATTACGTTCACCTCAAGTGTCCGGATTTGCTGATTAACTTACCGAAATCAAAGGAAAACTAACGGCCCCTTACCACTGGACGTGGTGTTCCTTTAAACCGAAATTGAGACCAAGTTCGGTGATTTGCAAACAATCTTTTAGCGTGGAGTAAGCACTCCTGACATTTCTGCCCGAAATGCAATCTTTCTGGCTATTGCCAATCCGCTCTGCTATGGAATTTTGTTCCTAAGGAAGTAGTTTAGTACGGGTGGGTCTAGGCGGGTGAGCAACCTTCTGCAATCTTTGACCCTCTGCTGCTTGTTGATATCGAAAATGAGCTGGACACTCCTGCGCATATGGTAGGAACGGCTATGTAGTTCTTCATTGACTACCTTTCCCATCGATGACTTCGATTCCTCCAGCTCCTCCGCCATTCTTCTGAAGGAGCGTCGTGGGTCGCGGTCAATTTGAGAATGGAACCTTTCAGACACCCTTCCGGCAGAAACGGCCAGCCTTTCTACCTCTCTTAGGCCTATGCATAATGGACGCTGTTTCCTAGTATCGTAGGATAACCTTCCGTATAACCCTTGTGGAAACTACAAAATATTTGACATTGTCCTTCATTGGGGTATCCACCTCGTGCATGCGAATGATCGCAGGTCGCAGTGAAAGACCTCCCGCCCTCCTGAAGATAGTAGGGATTTCACACCTACAATCAAACAGGTTACAAGAGGACCTTTGTGTGTAACTAATCATCAGCAAATGAAGGGAGAATAATCGAGTACTTTTGCCAAACAAATTTTGAATTTCGGCGCCCATAAATTGCACTGATACAGTGCGTACCAAAAGTATGTGGACACCCTAGAATCGATTCTCAGGAGTCAGCTAAAGGCTTTTGTGTTATGAAACCTTCACCATTCAACTCCTAGTGGTCGATAACCTACAATGACATTTTCGGCAAAAGATTTCGTTCTAACTTAGCGAACTATTTTTCATGGAAAGTTTTTTCTTTGTATCAAAATTATGTGGACACCCTGAGGCAGATGAAGTTTTTGCATCGATTTCCTAAACCTATTTTTACTTCTCCTTTCGTTACTTATTCTGGCATCATTCCTCTTCACGGCAAGCGTTTTTCTGAAGAAGACCGAGCACAGAAATGGGATCCCCATGCTTCTGAACCTTCCTATTGCGAAATAGCACGTCAACCAGTCATGCGTCCTCGTAGGTTTGGAGAGAAATCCGAAATCCTGATGCTAAGCTCTCGACCTTGACTGAGGGTTGTTCTCAATCGCTACTTGTTCAAACGTAGTAATTGTTAGCCTTCATTTTCTCTTTCGTACACTCAACTTTCCGCTGAGAGAGAGAAAAAAAAACCAATCATGTGTCTCATTCAATCAATTGAGCACACGACACGAAAGAAGATGAAGAAGGCTTTGTATATGAATGCGGGTTCAGGTTGGCAAGGTTGGAATTCCCACTCAAAAAAGGATCACAACATGATACTTTGAACCCACACAGACAGTGCTTTCGTGGAAATGGTAAAATTAGTATAAAAGACTTTCTGTGGAAATTTCTTCATAGACCAACTCGACTGGCAGAAAGAAGCTTATTCCTTACTATTCGGGTGAGTCTTGAGGTTTTGGTCGGACCCGCAGATGTGCTCGAAGAGACAATTCGGAAGATGTTCATCAAAGGTCTGGGGTGGTTCCAAAAGGAGGGGGACATTGAAGTTTGGCTTGCCAACATGTCAGGTAGACGACTAGGATTATAATGAGGTGCTTGAGTCCCGGCTACAACCTTTTTCGAAAAGTCATGGTCGCAAATCACTTGTTTTGCAGGGGAGGTCCCTGACACCATTCCATTTGGAAAAATGCTAAACGCAACGGCTTTGATTGGCAAGTCGGCTAGCGTATTCCTCAGACTTCATCCTTATTGAAAACGTAGAGGTATCGTGGTTCGCGGTCTCTACGTCATTGAACAAAAGAGTAATATCACAAGTGACCTAACACGTCGGTGAAATTTGCTAGTTGGGAACAGATCTGCAAGACATGTATCCAGACCCCATTCATAGCATGCCAAACAGAATGGCTCAACTTACTAGAAACTTTGGTAGGCCTACCGATTTCAGATTTGAAGATATTGCCGTTTTTCAAAAAGTGTCCACATAATTTTGATACAAAGAAAAAACTTTCCATGAAAAATAGTTCGCTAAGTTAGAACGAAATCTTTTGCCGAAAATATCATTGTAGGTTATCGACCACTAGGAGTTGAATGGTGGAGGTTTCATGACACTAAAAGCCATTTTAGCTGACCCTGAGAATCGATCAGGGGTCACTACTTTGGCGTACGCACCTGTAGTACTGGTCCTTCCCTGACATTTTGACAGCCGTCTCGTAGAAACTCTGCAAGAGAGGCTCGACAAAAAATCTCATCTGCATGCAAAATACGTAACTGAAGCTGCCCATGGATCGCGCCGTGAACTCCACTCAAACTGTCGAAAACTATCTACCGCTGTACTTCAGTTCTTTTCATTATTATCGTGGATAATGAGTTTCAAGCCAGTGATTTATGGCTGAAATAGAATCATGATTTTTCCGCGCAAGATTCCTTCTAAAAGTACAAGCCCAACTTTCGTAATTCTGACATTACGAAGAATCAACATCATGGACCATTTCTTCCCACATTTGCCTGACATTCGTAAAATGTCACCGCGCGACCTGGTGCCCCGAGGTGGTGGTGGATGAAGCGCATCGGTGGCGGAGCACCGAGGACACGGCAGAACGGGTATTAGAAGGGCCCGAACACCCTGTCCTAGGGGGATGCGTCGCGTAAGGAATGCTCTGACGACTGTTGCCTGCCGCGAGCCTGGTGAGGCCCTCTCCCCTATCTGACGACCTTACGACCGTGCTGCTAAAGATGTGTAGATATTGCTACATAACAGAACACTAAGTATTAAGGTGATTTATACTAATATTACAATAGATTGCGAGACTACGTTATATAGAGAAGGATAAGAGAGATGGGAAGAACCTACGGGCACGATCGGAAGGATAAGCGGCGGAGTGGTATGCGACCGATCCGTTGGCTGTCGTAGATGGTGTTGACGGCAGCTCCAACCATGGCTGAGGACTCCACGGACACAACCGCTCGGCGAGACGACTGGAACGACGACTGACAGACAGACGAGCGCGGGCCAAGGCAGAGATGCAGAGCACTTCCCGCACTTCTGGATGTTGCATGCGTTCGAACCATGGGAAAGTGTCTGCGTCCGTGAGAAGGCGTAGTATTTCGTCCTCCATAGCGTGGGAACGTGGCTGGAGCACGGGAAAGTATCGGCGCATACCTTGCACGTTGAAAAGGTCGTGACGAGAGTCGCGACAAGAAGCAGTCCAGGAAACAAAAGGACCACAGCTTTGTTTTTGCATGAGCCTGCACAACATTCACGAAACTATTTCGAAAAGCGTTCCATGTACTTGACGACCTCACTTGTCAGTGGATGGGCTTGCCCCCAGATGTTGGGTGTAGTGAGCATCTCTTCGGGTAAACCTCGAGTGCGTGGCCGACCAAGATGGAGCTTCGCGAATAGCAGCATCATCTTATACTCACGAGCGAGTTTTTGAGGGGGTAATGCTGAGTATGATACTTTCGGGATTTCCATTTCACCCATCCGACTTGTGACAAACAAAGCGAAAAAACGCGAAGTTGCGTTTATCACGTGAGTTTTTGAAGTTTTACGACGAGTACCATGCATGACGAAGGCTCGAAAGCGTCATAAAATCATCAGGCGACCCCACGAAATGGTCCCCGATTGTAGAAGTAATGAAAATGGCGAGAGGCGAGAAAGTAAGTAGGGAACACGATAGTTTTTATGAAATAAGTGTTCACCTGTTCAACCAAATTTGCAGTTTTGCACAAGTTGACTAGCACAAAGACTAGGCATGTTCATGATGCTGAAGATATTTTTTGTATATTACCCTTTTTCAAGAGGAGTTGTGAACGGAGGACGGTTCACGATGGTGCTCGAAGGTCGAAGACCGTCGAATTTTGAAAAAATAAGGCGCATGATTGTACACAATGGTGATTTTGTGCTTAATATTGAGAACCGAGAAGAAATTCATAACTATACAGTAACTTATGGATATTCAAAACAGATAAATAATTTCAATCTTTCGTTTCAAGAAAATCGAAAAAAACAAAACGCTAGCTAAACAGTGGTCAACATTTATTTATCATGCAAAGAGAGATCACCGAAGCATGTTCCCCAAAAATACCCCATATATCACATACAAAGGCTAACTCTATTGAGATACTCATTAACTTGATTTTCAGCATGTGATGTTACCGAAAATACCATGAATGTGTTAATCGGACTGCGGCTGAAGTCTCGTCGCGTGTCGGAGCGTTAGTAGGCGAGAGACGAGGTTCGTTTTGCCCGATACGTTGCTGTAAAAGATAATCCTTATTGAACCATAATGAATTGCGTCCAGCGAATACATACTTGCTGTATAGAGCTATATCCGCCCGGAAATTTTATTCCAATTATGCAAAGCGCATTACTGCGAGGTCCTAGGTGTTTAATATGCCTTTGGAAAGGGAGAAGTAGAATATGAGCTGTAACTCTAAACACGAACCAAGAGCATGAACTTGCCAGACTGATTTCTCAATGCGGACAACGCTACGAAACAGTCAATTCGAGCGCGTAGGGAGAGAGTGTAGGGGAGCAGGGTGCAAACCCCAACACCTTTGCACGGTAGGCGGACGTACGTATTGAATGGGTAAGGAGCAGGGTCAACCGTTCGTTTGCCACCTATTCAAACGGGGAGAGAGGATGGGCGGTGTCGCATACAAATATTGCGATTGTGGGAAGGGGGAAGGCCGCATTCTGATCGCAATAAAGATGAGGATTTGTTTTTTTTTTTTTTTTTCTTTGGCGGAACCAGTGATCTGCGAAAACTTATGTATTCAGAGGTTTTTTTTAGGTTTTCCACAAAAAATTCAAGAATGAAGAAACAGCAATGATGGCGAACTGGGGTAGCCCCCGAGACTGATGGTGGTGGTGAGGTCGCGAAATTTTCGGAAAGGTGCCGAACGCGACAGTTAGGACCCTGGTAGGGAGTGTGGTAACATGCCACAAAATGCTGGTCTGAGCATTTTGATCTATGAAAGAGCCGCTATATCTGTAGACACATAGCTACTTCAACCACTGGAAAGTGCTACATCAATAAATATCATGAAAAATGCGGACTTTAAACCCTTGTTTGCGAAGAACTCACTGGAATGAATGCGCTATCTCGAGTGAAGCTGAGCATAAGAGGCGTTCGTAACATGTCCAATAAATCGACTTCTCGTTTTAACATCTGCGATGCATCTTAAAACACGGAATGAATTTTTTTAAAGGATCTTCCGTCACATTACCCTCATTATCACATTTTCTTCTAAATAATTTCTTACAATCCATTTGGTCAGAGCTTGAAGCTTGGAAATTGATTGGGGGTAAGAGACCTCAAGCTTACAAGGTTTACACCAGACAAAACAATCTTCAGACTTCAACTTCCGTTCACACAATATACGAAAAATGAGGAAAGTTGACATAAACAGATCCAATATTTCAGGGTGAGTGAGCCCGGTGTCAGAGTTCGCCAATCCGTCGCGCGATTCGCGCGATTCAAAAATAGCAAGTGCCCTACTTTGCCATTTGAAACACTGTCTATGAAACAAGTAGGTTCATGAACAGTCGTCATTCAATCATCACTATCAAGCAGAAATGGCATAGGGATTGCAGAGTCCATCCGCGGAGGTATCGGGACCGGCATTGCGATCTTCGCTCCGTCGTACAATTCGGCGCGACGATCGTGGGCCTCTGTCCACTACCCTAAAGGGATTTAGGTCATCGTAGCGCTCCCATGAGAGCCCAGGAGGTGTGCTTCCACTGTATTTGTTTGCGGGTTCAACATTCGATGCCTAAGAAAGCTTTCGGATTTGTGTTAATTCGCTGAGAACTGGAAAGCTGGATATTTTCAGCCAGAGTTGACCAAATAGTAATGGCTATGAACGTATGAACCATGTGACCATTGGCAACGAAAGTTCATTGCTGCCTTGGTCGGGCACATTTCAGAACGACTTCTCTTAGTTTTGCTGTAGCCTGACCAAGATTTCAGCACATTTTTATTAGGCTAACGTTTCGGCCTCTTCGCCTTCGTCAGAGCCTAGATCTTTGTCGCTAAGGCGCAAGATCGACCACCCAAAAGCAGACTTTGGCGTGGAATCGAAAATCCCTGTCGATGTTAAGGCATAGTCAATGATTCTGACCGGGCGAAATGAGTTCAGGGTAGTAGTGGTTAGTGGCAAACAAGCTCGAACTTACCAGCTACAAGTCGTAGACACTCATCACAAAGTTAATTCGACCCACTAGATGGACATTCTTATCTTCAGCAATACTTGGCTAAAAACTTGCGGCTGGCGATGCAAACAATTGTTAATTCATGGGCCCATCTTGTGACTATTACGGGCGAGGTCATATTCAAATGCCACTTATACATACCTTGGAATGCACGTACGGGGAGGCAAAAAAAGAGATATTCTGCCCATATCACACTCCAGCGGTTTTTCTTGCCTAAGGCTTAGTACAGTTTCAACAAAAAGGACGCGCTTCTAACTACTGATTTCAAGAATGATGTTCAACTAATGGCCCCGTGTCTTGCGAGAGCACATAGTTCATCCTTGAACCCTCAGCATATAATTCCCTTATACGATTGCGACATACCCTTGGTAGCAAAACCCAGATACAAAATTTTCAGCACTGAGAAAAAGCTTCCAAATAAGAGAAAAACGACGGTCACTCCTTCACTTTCCTAACGCTTTTTCAATAAAGAACTAAAAGAATGGACGAAATTTGCACTTACATCCACTCAATATCAAGACAAACAGAACAGCAGCACTTGCCGTTGCAACCATTTCCTGAAATTGAACAGTTTTCCTGGCGCCTAATTTCAAAACAAAGCATGTACGGCAACGACAGTCAAGGATTGGCAACCATGCAACCATGGGTCGTATGCTATCCTCTCCGAAGGGGTTAGGGGACGGAAACTCCTTGAAAATGTCTCTGTCTTCCCTACTGGGATTACCCTGATAAAACGCCTACATTAAATGTATGTATGCAGCTTAAAGGTAGTGACAAGTGGCGCGCTACCACGCGAGCGGTCCCGGGATCAAATCCTGGGTCGTGAGTCGCCCGGGCCAACCAAGCCTTCCATCCCTCCGGGGTCGGTTAATTGGTACCAGACTTGTCTGGGAGGATAAAAACACTGACTTGTACATCGGCTGGCCCCCGCAAGTCATTGTATAGGCCACATCGCATTCAAACGCCACTACGAATGTACAAATGGAAGTAGAATGCGTGCCGCATCCCAAAAAGGGATTGATATCAAATGCTTTATCCTTTATCCTTTATCAAGTTATCGTAAAACGCAGGATAAAAGACTTGAAAACTACATCGTTCGAAGCAAATAAATTTAAAGGAAAGTTTGCGTCACCTAGCTTCGGGCAAGGATAGCATACGGCCCCATGATAGCTACAAAATGAGAAGGAATGAGAAAATGTATCTCCAGTAAAAACAAAGCGAAAAACAACATGACAAATGAAAAAAAATGATTAATGGTCAATGCTTCACTTTCACTACGACAAAGTACGCCCACGAAAAAAGGGATTATTATGGGCCGACGTGGTGTAGTGGCAGTAAGCATTGCTTACCACCCGCGGTTTGGGGATCGGATCCTGGGTGGATGCGTCGTCAGGGCCAACTAAGTCCTGCATTTCCTCCCGAAGTCGGTTAGTTAGTAGAAGACTTGTCTGGGAGGAAAAACACTGGCTTGTGTACTGGCTGACCCACCGCAAGTCCTTGCAAAGGCCAAATCGCATCCAGTCACTACGAATGCATGAATGGAAGTAGAGCGGTGCCGCATCCCAAAAACGGGATTAATCATTGACGAATGCTTTACGCTTTGTCCCATGTTTTTGTACGTCGAGGCAAAGGCCGCGATTCCCTGGACGAAATGAACCCTCGTGTGAAACGAACGGAGTGGAACGCAAGTGCATGTACGTCATTGAAGCTGCGGAATACCAAGGCTGATGCGCTATGGCGCAAAGATCATTATGTGCTCTGCCCATCGTATA
>MU900722.1:0-15931 GCA_036418205.1 Ostertagia ostertagi | reverse complement strand
CACACGACGGACACCGGCTCTCGGGCAGCCAGTTGCTCGGTTGATGGTCGCGCTATGGCCACGGTGGTCGAATCGCTTGCATTTTCAATGTGAAGTAGTGCGATGGACACCTGCGTTCAAGCTACTAGTAATAGCTGACTACGCGCGCAAAAGATCCATGACTTACGAAAATTTACAGATTTGACCGCACTTACTTCCGGTCCACAATGACCACATATTAGCACGAGGTAATTGCGATTCGCTGCTAGTGATTTACGGTCGGAATATGACGTGCGGTCGTGCACATCGTCCGTCCGTAGCGTCGCCAGCGCCGGCGTCGCCTGCGACAACCGTAACGTGACCGCAACCGCCAGCCGTAACCGCAGACCCAACGGCAGCAGCAGCAGCATCAGCAGCAGCAGTAGCAGCAGCAGATTCACATCCGTCGACAAACTCAAACAATCCTCTCGGATCAGATGATTGAGATGTCAATCGATTGGGCATGGATATATCGCGAAATAGCGCTGAGTAAACAGACACGCCAATCACTGCCAGTCAGACATAACCAGCTGTGAGCGGACGATGAAAATATGCTGCTGCTGCTTCAAGTTACTGGATCGGCAATTGTACACCCCTCAGTGCCATGAGTACTTCTACAGGAGATGCTCTTCAGCTGTACCGGATTCGCTGCAGCAGTTTCTAGTCTTGGTCTGGATTCGGGGCCCGGATTTGAAAAGCGTTCGAGCACTTTCAACATGCTCCGTGCCTCTATCTGTCTGAGTGTGTGTGTGTATGTATCTAAAGAGTGTCCTCACGGCGACACTTGTGCTCGAACAAAGCAGGAGGGTCCCGCTGCTCGAATCCGCCCGATCTCCGCCGATTAAATCTCCGGTTGCGGTGAACTCCGACATCTTCAAGTGCTATCCTAAGTTTCGCTTAAAATTCATTGTTCACGATACAATTTCATAGGCAACCGCGAACAGGGAGGTGTCATTTCCATTCTTTCTAATTGGGAACCTAGGGAATTTTCGCGATCTCAAATTACATTTCGATAGCACTTTCAATAGCACAGAATGCTTCCGTGTGGTAATCATGGGCTTTACACAAGATCTGGCAACACCTCGTCGATTTTTCACTCGCTCAGCCTCTTTCTCTTCACATATGCCCCTGATTCTCATTGAAATCCCCTCCTGAACATCTTCTTGAAATTATTTGTGTTCAGTTAGTTCAATTAGGTCTGGCTGGTTGTTACATTGTCATCGGCTAACACTATTGCCGTATTGATCGAGTTTAGCGATTATTTGCTCATTTTGGCTTGTCGTTCACCTTTCACCCGGCAGGTTTTGTTATTCTTCCTTTTCTTGTCCTTTTCGAAGCGCTAGGCTCTTGTCGTTCATCACTGATGTAAATTGTAAATTTTCTCAGAATAATTCTCTCCTTTCCCAAAACCTGAAATATTTTTCATATTATTGTCGCTGCGCTTGATGAATATTGCTCCCGGACTAACTTTGTCATGGCGCTATTTTTAGAGAATGATGAGCATAAGAGATTGATTACCCATTGATAACCCTTGACGGAGGACAATTTGCGGGATTTGTTTAGTGAATGGCAATTAGTTTACAGGCTTCTATTACGAAACGTGATGATAATGTCAATAGCTATTAATTACACGTGCATACCTGCGCAAACCTTTTGAGCACATAAGAATACATATTGAAATAAAATCCTGTCATATGTAGCGTCAAAATAGCACTTGGAACTGTCAATGTTACTCAGTTATTCCATGTGATCGAGTATTTTGTGATATCAAATAAATTTGAATATCACAAAGTATCGATCAAGATTCCTAGAAATCCGGTGGTTGTAGCAGAAAAATTTGCGAATTTCACTATCGTTTTTTTGTTACTGCTTCACAACA
Organism: Ostertagia ostertagi; assembly: GCA_036418205.1. NCBI lineage: Eukaryota > Metazoa > Nematoda > Chromadorea > Rhabditida > Trichostrongylidae > Ostertagia > Ostertagia ostertagi. The sequence continues at coordinate 14,034 of MU900722.1, read as the reverse complement.
TTTATATGAAGAAGAGACAAGAGAAGAAAGAACTATCACCTAAGTAAGATATAAAAAATGTCAAGCGGACAACAGTCACAATTATTAACTTTAGCTGTGTAGTCAATTAGAAACGATGTGTTAAATTTGGTGAAGGAAGACCGTAATTGCACAATTCTATATATAGCTGAGCACCCCATTCTGCCCGCAAAGTGAGAATTTTGCGCAAATTTTTTCACTAATGCGATTGACAATTAAGCACAGTTTAGTACTATAATGTAGCGAAATGGTAACTAGATAGTGATGATTCAAGTGGAGGCTCCTCCTTGATATTTCTTTGTTTGCACGTCTTCTGAATATTTAGTTAAAACTTCTACATATCCTATAGCTTCTCTAATGTGAAGATTAGAGTCAAAAAGTTGGAGAAAGAAAATAAAAATGTGAAATCTTCAGGCAAATGATGTGACTAGTAATTAATTTGTGTCAATATTTGTCGAAATAAATTAAGAGAATTTTATTGGGATAGATGAACATTTATAGCAGTTTTGAGCAAATTAGTTTGTGTTAGAAGTCTTAGTAAGTACATATATGTTTTTTTGCTGAATTTTGGGAAATCGTAATTGCAATACTGAGAGATATCATAATTGATCATGACTTGTATTGTAAAGATAATCAACAACAATTTGACAAGTTCTTCGGACCTAATTGTAAAAAGTCAAAGCTGTAATTATAAGTGATCGTAGTTTATATATGACCCTGTATGATTAAGGTCTGAAGAATCTATCAGTACAATCAAATCTGTAATTATAAGTGATCGTAGTTATATATGACCCTGTATGATTAAGGTCTGAAGAATCTATCAGTGCAAAGGAGGCTTACCATGGAAATTACAAGGAGTTCTCATCAGGTTCTAAAGGACGATTGGTAGCGTTATCCAAACGGAACGTCTTCTTATTTCAAACCTAAGTTGGCTTTACCTATTTATGATAATTACTCAACTGTATTCGCTTGGATAATGGCATGGAAAATATGAAGCTTTTAGCTTCCGATTCCGATTGTTACCGAGCCATTGAAAAGGCAATTGCGAGGGATTTGACTGCACTGAATATTCTATTGTTACTTGATGCCCTCCTACCTGTATATGTTTTCGCATAGCGATAAGTCTGCCTGTCCCTAAAAACCGCTAGAGATTGTTGTCCAATAAATCAACACTTCTTGTCACTATTTACAGTTCGGATTCGCGAAAATAGACGAGCTGCGTGAGACTTTGATTGACAGAGAACAATACTAGTGACGAAGATCTCGTACGTGATTTTCGCCACATCAGGTGTATCACAACATTCTTCATTCCAAGGCTTGAGTGTGTAATAAGAAGCCCAGGATGTAGAAGTCGTCTGCCTCAACGAGCCTCAGCTCTGCTCGGCATCGGCGCTGGACCTCTTAGGATCGCCCCGCCCACCCCCGCCCCGCCTCCCGCGACTCCGCCCTGCATGCTTGTGTAATGCCGCGATTTTTCGGATGTAAGAAACACATGATTCACGCGAAAATTCTACGCCAGCACTTTCGAGCTCAGCCCCAGATTATTTTCTGACTATCAGACCATTGTTATGATACCGTGACCCTCATTTGAAAAATTTCTGCTGAACTGGGGCCGGAGATGCGGATAGAGTGAGTCCCTGCCCTTTTGTTGCCCGAGTCTTGGGTCAACGGTCAAGCTAGGAAAATAGCAAAATAAGGCTATACCTCTTAAGCACAAAGCCAGGAACGTCGCACATGTACATGGTTTGGATTCAAGCAATTCCTTTTTTACGAGAGGCAATAGATCAGTTGAAGTAACCCGCAGAAGGTCCCGTCACAGAAGACACTGCTTCCAGAGAGCAATCACACTTCCTCCTCGTTATTAGTTGGGAGTGAAAGAACTATACTGCGAAGTGCATTAATGACTTCCGGACGAAAATCAGCGGAACGTTCGTGTAGTTCGCAGTGATTCACGTGCTACTTACACGACAATCACTAAAAGGTCCAGTTTTGAGTACTGCAGCTGCTCATGAGGGCTTTTCAGCAACGTTACGCTGTTTCGTTGGACGTCCATCCGTCAGTTCGTCATCTGGGCAAGTGAGTCGGCAGCGATCGGGCGCCGACGGGCGCCGATGCTGCTGCGACAGTTGCCCGAGCGGCTGTCAGCCGGGTGTTGACTCTCTAGACCTCCTCCCACTCTCTTCTCATCTTATCACATCGCAGAAGTGTGCTGCCTGCTTTGAAAAACGTTCCCATCGCCTAAAGGTACTTCAGCCAGTCACTGCTATTCTTTCAAGACCCATTCCATTGGCCCTTTCTTTATGAATTCGCCGCTGCTCGTGGTTTCCCCACTTCTTTGCCTCTGCCCTCTTCCTCCTTAATATGTCCGCGTAATTCTTCGTACTTTTCTTCCCATTCGCGTCATTGTTGATACAGGTATCCAGTACATTCATAAACTTTTCTACAGGATTATCGTAATTCCTGCGGGAAGTTGTGTGGTGGGTGGGTGCGTCGTGCAGTGTTTGTTTCGTCTCAGAACTAGGTGAGTCGTCACCGATGACATTAAATTTATTTATTTTTTACCAATTTATAGAAATACATGGATTTGGATTTCATAGTTTTCCGTATTTTTTCACATTGATGCGATTTTAATTGCAGCTATGCTTCCATCTTCAGTATATGGACAATTGAGTGATCCGTTGGTGCAGGCAGCAGCGGCAGCCTTGGCATCCGCCGGAACGGATTCAGTCATAGGTGAGAAAAGAGCCTGCCCATGTCATGTGCGCGGCGATTCGCCAACCTGCCAGACCGCTTACCCCCGAACCCGGTTTCATTCCCGCTATATGTTTGTGTGGCGAGAATGAGACCCGGTTCAGCACTCATTTCGGTTTCACACGGTGACATGATTGCGGCGCTTGGAAGCCTTCTTACACTGGTCACAGAGAACGAACTTCAAAAAGCTATTAGGTCAAAATTTCACGGGTTTCATCAAAAGGCACTTATGCAACCAGCCTTACTATGTAGAAGATAAGGGTTTAGTGATAGAGTTTAGAAGGTGGTAACCTAAAAGGTAGGCTCTATTGGCTCTTTTGAAATAGAGCATTACAGAACATCTGACCGAACCATTCCATTCCATCTCAAATGGAAATGGAATGATATTGCCCTATTTAGGTTCTGTGAACTGGTTTTATTAAAGGTAATGAGGGCTGTTATGGTAATAAAGTGGGCTGTTCTTTATTCCGTGGGCGTTAGTCAAACTTATACATGCCATAGCAGGAGATTTTGTAAGAAGCCCAAGATTTTAGAGAGATTACGTACAAGGGCTGCATACCACTGCCACTACTGACCATATCCTGAGTCCGACAGAAAAGGGTAGTAAAAAGTAAGAATTAAGATGATATCGAATAAGGCAGGAACGAAAAATTGGGACCTTTTGGGCTTACAGAAATTTTTGTGCGCTGAAAGATAGTTGCGGATCAAAGGGTCCAGGACAATTAGGGCAATTGCAACTCGTCCACGGGCGGGGCTTCCCAGCCACCAAGTGGACTGGGGGTGTGCTAAGTAATAATTATTTAATTAGTTTCCTTGAGCTCCTAATATCACACCTGCCTGAAATGGAGAATGACCGACGAATAATCATTAAGGGCCAAAGTCGTGTGTCTGGCTAGGAAAATCTGCTCTAACATCCCCTTCAGTTGCAGTGGCCGGGTTAAGTTCCCTCATCCACGACTGTTTGCGCCAATTACCAATTTTTCAGATCATCACAAATGCTTTCTTGTGAACCGTGCTCTTTCATTCAGGTTCACTTTGATTCAAGCAATTTTTACAGGAAGTCGTGACACAATGTTCACGAAAATCTTCGTCGGTGGTCTACCGTATCACACCAGTGACAAGACCCTCCACGAATATTTCGAACAGTTTGGTGATATTGAAGAGGCCGTCGTGATCACCGATCGTCAAACGCAAAAGAGTCGAGGATACGGCTTCGTGAGTGCTTTTATTCCAACACCTAGCACTACGGTTTTTCTTTAGTCTCCTTAAAGCAGCGTTAGGAATTTGAAATTCAGGCGTTCCAGTGAAAAAGCTGATTTTTGCTGTTAACTTTACCAGTTATATTTCAAGCTACAATATTATATCGGCATTTCCATATTAGTACTGAAGCGGGTCAGATCGATATGTATCTAAAACACTGCTGCTGAACCGCACGGCTGACGTGCTTCGAGGAGATGCTAATGACCTTGTATTTTAGCAGAATGAAAGACATACACTTCTAGCTTGTCAAAATTCAATGTACCTGATGTGGAATCCTTCACACCCTTAGCAGTTGAATTGGGGGTAGGGCATCGAACAATACCTTTTTGTGACACGCATGCATTCTACGTCCATTCAATATTCCAGCAGCCTTAAATGCGATGGGTACTGTTTAAGTGATGAGCAAGCAGAGGCAGGTCGGATTGTATGCAAATTATTATCACAGACGAGTGTTTACCAAATTTAAAAAGTGAAACAAAAATCGACGCCAGAGGGGATAGAGGCTTATTTGACTAACGAACCTCGACATCCAAGATTTGTACTCGGACCGTGGACCGTGCGTGAGCAGCGCTACTTACCACTTAACCTCTTCCGTTCGCAGTTACAGTATCTCACACCTTCACGGCCTTATATCGAAGCTCGGCTTGATTCGCTGGAATAGTCTGAAACAGCATTCCTTTCAGACCTGAAATTCCATAGAGAATTCCGTCTTCATTTTTTTTTCCAGAAAGACGCATACTTCTGTGCTCAGTCGCCAATTTTTGCTCAGAAATGGCTTTCCAACGAAAGTTTTCATACAATGGCAAAACATTACAACAGGGTGGCAAAAGAGAGATAAAGAGTTGTGCAACAAACATTAAATGAACAACAAGTTACCCAACGCACACGCTTGCGAAGGTTCCATGCTATGCATGCTTAATTTGGTAGGGCTTATCTGTGGGTTTTTGGGTTATATTTAGTGCCTAATTTTGCTCAGCTCTAAGGACAGTTTTACTTCGAATAGGTGGAACTAATTTAGTGTATACGTGTGTTCGTTGTGCTTGACATTGTTTGAAGAAAATAAATTCAGGTAAATCAAATGAAAATCGTGGACAAGTGCGACGCGCTTGTAAAGACCCGAATCCGATCATCGACGGACGGAAAGCAAACGTCAATTTGGCCTACCTAGGCGCAAAACCACGTACCAATGTTCAACTCGCCGGTAGGTATACCTTCTGTCTACTATTAAATTAGTTCCATCCCAAATACGATTGATTCTTTCACATTCACGTTTATCTCTTGAGATAAGGGAAAGTTTTCTCCGTCCATATCGCTCCAAGTTAATATGAGTTGAGAAAATATAAGCTTAAAGCGATTTTGCTTGATATTTCGTCTTGTATAGAATTTTCTGGGAAAGTGACAAACACTTTTTTCTGCAGAGTTTTTTTTTTCGCTACCGCACGGGATTGGGCCGGTTTACAACGGCGGAAGAAAGCGGGTTTTCTGGTGCCTAATCAAGTTTCTTCGCAGGACTAGTAGTGTTATTTTTTTACTCTGTTCGATTTCCTCAAAACTTGTCTCGAAAGTAGTGCTAAGGGTATTGGTACTGGATGAGCCACAAATATTGTTGTGTGAGCTGGTAATTGCAGTAAGCGGTAAAGCAACTATTATTCTCCCAACTCAGTTCCTTTGCACATGACATCAGTGTGCATGTTTTTTTTTTAATTTTTTTTGCATATTTCACAGCACTCTCAAGACCTATAAAAGCTCTCAGCGAGAGGAAATCGGTTGCATAAGTCGAGGCAGGGCTCTAAGCTTTCGTTTTTCCGGATGTTCTAAGCTTCATCGACTTCCCCTGGGTGTTTAGGCTCAAAATATTGCTGTGAGTTTGTAATAATAGAAAAAATAATTGCTCTGACAGCCCGGTATTTCTTTAGAAAAGTCACTTGGGCTGCGCTTTCGATAAATTGTAACCTCCAAAGATCTGTATGCGATCTGTTCGTTCAGTTTCGTAGGCCATTCGGTCAAGCTGTACTGCTAGCGGTAGCTGCAACATTCTCAGGAGGGGGCGGGGCTCCGAACAAAGTGAACATTCAGGAACCACTTCAAAGGGCTCAGACGACAACTGTCTAAAACGACAATCAAATAAAGCGGTTCCGTCGTAGCTACCCTGAACGGCGCAGCAATAGAAAAAAAATTCTTGACATTATTGCTTTGGAAATTCAAAAATTATAAGCTAGTATTAATACATTATTTGGAGCGCGTTCCAAGAACGATTTAGAGTGGTGGACAGCCCTCAGAAGGAAAGGATGTGCTCATAAGGACACTCAAAATTTCGATAGTTTTCCAAAATCTAAAAGGGTGCCAGAAGAAGCTAGTGACACAGAGGTTTCTCGCTCGTCTGACATAGATATACTGGGAGTTTTCTTCAATAGGTTGGTCCCCTTACCTTAACGACGACCCTGGTACATGCTTTTGATACGAAGGCTGATATGGAATGAAGCTTTCGTTTCTGCATTGCTCTTTGGATGAGCCACGCACTCGACTTCCACTCATAATCCTGGTAGTACGTATGAGATTGCATCCTTGGCTCAGAAAACCGGCCAACAAGTGAGTATGTGCTCTTATCGCTCCAGTCAAATGGTACGACGTAATCAACATCGGAAACTAGATAGATTCTCTTCCGCGCGTGTTTCCTTATTAAGGACTATCTCACTAAACTGAGTACCCAGTAGCATCACCGGTTCCATTGCCTTCACTCGAGCTTTGGAAAGGAACTTCGTGCCATGTTTAATTTTTTTTCAAACATTTCAAAATGCCTCAGAGATCTCTGGCGTATAACAGCATCAATAATTTGGTTGTAGAAAAAGGTCACCTAAGCCTGAAGCCTGACTCAATGAAATCCAGTTGATCCCGCTAGTGCCTCAGTGTTCCCATTTTTCTCCGTCGCGTTCCAAATCCCTCTGTCTCGCACTCGGCTATAAAAAGCCCTGACGCTCGTTCACTAAAGCCCGAAAGGGAGCCCGCGCTCGTTCTCCAAAAACACTACGTTGTGTTTATAAAGCTGGCTCCGTCAGAACAGGGTTACTGTCGTTTCTCTTTGAGCTTATACAAGCTCTGCAACAGAGAAAAGGGGATCGAATTGTGGCGAGAAAGAGGCCTAAGAATACAGATTGAAACTTTACGTACACAGCTAGGCCTTTGCCGTTCGAGCTCTATTCCTGGAAACTGGAATGCCCACCTGAAGTATTGGGTGCTTTTTAGCAAAGAATGGTGTCTGTGCTCTGAATCTGTTGCATCACGAGTTTTGAGAAAAGTATAAAGGATTGAGTTTTTGGAGTAGAAGTCTTTTGAGGTGCGCTATGCACTTTACTTCATCTTCGTAGTTTCATTTCATGCGATACCTTTCATAGAAGGACATGCTGGGCCAAGCGATTTGCACCCAGGCTAGTCTTACACTAACCAACGAACACCAAATTGTGTGATTTAAGGTATATCAGGCCAAATTGTATTTGGAAGTTTCGATCATGCGGTCGTGAGCGTGGTAAGCGGCGCAACCTGTAACTACATCAACTACGTCTAAAAATATTGTCCTCAATAACTGAACACCAGATCCCGCATTGGCTAAGCGTTCGCTTTGTAACTAAATTAACTAGTTTTTATTCGCTATACAAGTTACTAGAGAGTTAATGCTGCGTCAAATCTTCATTGAATCTAGTTTTCCCTTAATATTCCTTGAATCGATTTGCTGATCAGTATTTCATAGCGTTCCTTTCTGTCCGAGCTAAAAAAATCTCCTATATCCTATCTCTTTCAGCATGCTGAAAGAGATAGGATAGAGATTAGCTCGGACAGAAAGGAACGCTATGAAATACTGATCAGCAAATCGATTCAAGGAATATTAAGGGAAAACTAGATTCAATGAAGATTTGACGCAGCATTAACTCTCTAGTAACTTGTATAGCGAATAAAAACTAGTGATGGTAGTTAAATAGCGAAACGCTTAGCCAATGCGGGATCTGGTGTTCAGTTATTGAGGACAATATTTTTAGACGTAGTTGATGTAGTTACAGGTTGCGCCGCTTACCACGCTCACGACCCTGGGATCGAAACTCAGATACAATTTGGATCTGATAACCTAATCACACAATTTGGTGTTCGTTGAGTTTTAGTGTAAGACTAGCCTGGGTGCAAATCGCTTGGCCCAGCATGTCCTTCTATGAAAGGTATCGCATGAAATGAAACTACGAAGATGAAGTAAAGTGCATAGCGCACCTCAAAAGACTTCTACTCCAAAAATCAATCCTTTATACTTTTCTCAAAACTCGTGATGCAACAGATTCAGAGCACAGACGCATTCTTTGTAAAAAGACACCATACTTCAGGTGGATCCGTTTCCAGGAATATAGAGCTCGAACGGCAAAGGCCTAGCTGTGTACGTAAAGTTTCAATCTGTATTCTTAGGCCTCTTTCTCGCCACAATTCGATCCCCTTTTCTCTGTTGCAGAGCTTGTATAAGCTCAAAGAGAAACGACAGTAACCCTGTTCTGACGGAGCCAGCTTTATAAACACAACGTAGTGTTTTTGGAGAACGAGCGCGGGCTCCCTTTCGGGCTTTAGTGAACGAGCGTCAGGGCTTTTTATAGCCGAGTGCGAGACAGAGGGATTTGGAACGCGACGGAGAAAAATGGGAACACTGAGGCACTAGCGGGATCAACTGGATTTCATTGAGTCAGGCTTCAGGCTTAGGTGACCTTTTTCTACCAAACCAAATCATTGATGCTGCTATACGCCAGAGATCTCTGAGGCATTTTGAAATGTTTGAAAAAAAATTAAACATGGCACGAAGTTCCTTTCCAAAGCTCGAGTGAAGGCAATGGAACCGGTGATGCTACTGGGTACTCAGTTTAGTGAGGTAGTCCTTAATAAGGAAACACGCGCGGAAGAGAATCTATCTATTTTCCGATGTTGATTACGTCGTACCATTTGACTGGAGCGATAAGAGCACATACTCACTTGTTGGCGGTTTTCTTGAGCCAAGGATGCAATCTCATACGTACTACCAGGATTATGAGTGGAAGTCGAGTGCGTGGCTCATCCAAAGAGCAATGCAGAAACGAAAGCTTCATTCCATATCAGCCTTCGTATCAAAAGCATGTACCAGGGTCGTCGTTAAGGTAAGGGGACCAACCTATTGAAGAAAACTCCCAGTATATCTATGTCAGACGAGCGAGAAACCTCTGTGTCACTAGCTTCTTCTGGCACCCTTTTAGATTTTGGAAAACTATCGAAATTTTGAGTGTCCTTATGAGCACATCCTTTCCTTCTGAGGGCTGTCCACCACTCTAAATCGTTCTTGGAACGCGCTCCAAATAATGGGTATTATACTAAGCTTATAATTTTTGAAATTTCAAAGAATATGTCGAAGAATTTTTTTCTATTGGCTGCGCCGTTCAGAGGGTAGCTACGCCGGAACGTGATATTTGAGTTCAGTTTTAGACAGTTCGCCGTCATGAAGCACTTTGAAGTGGTTCGCTGGAATGTTTCCTTTGTTCGGACCTCCTGAGAACTGTTGCAGCTACCCTAGCAATGAGTACAGGCGCTTGACCGAATGGCCTACGAAACTGAACGAACAGATCGCATACAGATCTTTGGAGGTTACAATTTATCGAAAGCGCAGCCCAAGTGACTTTTCTAAAGAAATACCGGGCTGTCAGAGCAATTATTTTTTCTATTATTACAAACCTTAACAGCATATTTTGAAGCCTAAACACCCAGGGGAAGTCGAGAAGCTAGGAAATCCGAAACGAAAGCTGGGGGTAGAGCCATGCTCGATTATGCATCCGATTTCCTCTCGCTGAGAGCTTTTATAGGTCTTGAGAGTGCTGTGAAATATGCAAAAAAAAATTAAAAAAAAAACATGCACACTGATGTCATGTGCAAAGGAACTGAGTTGGGAGAATAATAGTTGCTCTACCGCTTACTGCAATTACCAGCTCCCACAACAATATTTGTGGCTCATCCAATACCAGTAACCTTAGCACTGTTTTCGAGACAATTTTGAGGAAATTAAAGAGAAAAAAAACAACTACTAGTCCCGAAGAAACTTGATTAGGCACCAGAAAACCCGCTTTCTTCCGCCGTTGTAAACCGGCCCAATCCCGTGCGGTAGCGAAAAAAAAAACTCTGCAGAAAAAAGTGTTTGTCACTTTCCCAGAAAATTCTATACAAGACGAAATATCAAGCAAAATCGCTTTAACCTTATATTTTCACGACTCATATTAACTTGGAGCGATATGGACGGAGAAAACTTTCCCTTATCTCAAGAGATAAACGTGAATGTGAAAGAATCAATCGTATTTGGGATGGAACTAATTTAATAGTAGACAGAAGGTATACCTACCGGCGAGTTGAACATTGGTACGTGGTTTTGCGCCTAGGTAGGCCAAATTGACGTTTGCTTTCCGTCCGTCGATGATCGGATTCGGGTCTTTACAAGCGCGTTCGGCAGCTGCACGGTCCTTCATTGTTACCTGAATTTATCTCTTCAAACAATGTCAAGCACAACGAAAACACACGTATACACTAAAATTAGTTCCACGTATTCGAAGTAAAACTATCCTCCTAAGAGCTGAGCAAAATTAGGCACTAAATATAACCCAAAAACCCACAGATAAGCCCTACCAAAATTAAGTATGCATAGCATGGAACCTTCGCAAGCGTGTGCGTTGGGTAACTTGTTGTTCATTTAATGTTTGTTGCACAACTCTTTATCTCTCTTTTGCCACCCTGTTGTAATGTTTTGCCATTGTATGAAAACTTTCGTTGGAAAGCCATTTCTGAGCAAAAATTGGCGACTGAGCACTGAAGTATGCGTCTTTCTGGAAAAAAAATGAAGACGGAATTCTCTATGGAATTTCAGGTCTGAAAGGAATGCTGTTTCAGACTATTCCAGCGAATCAAGCCGAGCTTCGATATAAGGCCGTGAAGGTGTGAGATACTGTAACTGCGAACGGAAGAGGTTAAGTGGTAAGTGGCGCGCTCACCACGCGAGCGGTCCGGAGATCAAATCCTGGGTCGTGAGTCGCCCGGGCCAACCAAGCCTTCCATCCCTCCGGGGTCGGTTAATTGGTACCAGACTTGTCTGGGAGGATAATAGATTTGCCTACTAATCGACTGCCTCTCTTGCAAGTCATCACTTAAACAGACCCAATCGCATTTAAAATGCTGCTGTGAATTTGAATGGACGTAGAATGCATGGCGTGTCACAAAAAGGTATTGTTCGATGCCCTACCCCCAATTCAACTGCTAAGGGTGTGAAGGATTCCACATCAGGTACATTGAATTTTGACAAGCTAGAAGTGTATGTCTTTCATTCTGCTAAAATACAAGGTCATTAGCATCTCCTCGAAGCACGTCAGCCGTGCGGTTCAGCAGCAGTGTTTTAGATACATATCGACTGACCCCTTCAGTACTAGATATGGAAATTGCAGATATAAGTAAGTGTAGCTTGAATATGAACTGGTCAAGTTAACAGCAAAAATCAGCTTTTTCACTGGAACGCCTGAATTTCAAATTCCTAACGCTGCTTTAAGGAGACTGAAGAAAAACCGTAGTGCTAGGTGTTGGAATAAAAGCACTCACGAAGCCGTATCCTCGACTCTTTTGCGTTTGACGATCGGTGATCACGACGGCCTCTTCAATATCACCAAACTGTTCGAAATATTCGTGGAGGGTCTTGTCACTGGTGTGATACGGTAGACCACCGACGAAGATTTTCGTGAACATTGTGTCACGACTTCCTGTAAAAATTGCTTGAATCAAAGTGAACCTGAATGAAAGAGCACGGTTCACAAGAAAGCATTTGTGATGATCTGAAAAATTGGTAATGGGCGCAAAAAGCGTGGGAGAGGAACTTAACCCGGCCACTGCAACTGAAGGGGATGTTAGAGCAGATTTTCCTAGCCAGACACGCGACTTTGGCCCTTAATGATTATTCGTCGGTCATTCTCCATTTCAGGCAGGTGTGATATTAGGAGCTCAAGGAAACTAATTAAATAATTACTTAGCACACCCCAGTCCACTTGGTGGCTGGGAAGCCCCGCCCGTGGACGAGTTGCAATTGCCCTAATTGTCCTGGACCCTTTGATCCGCAACTATCTTTCAGCGCACAAAAATTTCTGTAAGCCCAAAAGGTCCCAATTTTTCGTTCCTGCCTTATTCGATATCATCTTAATTCTTACTTTTTTTTACTACCCTTTTCTGTCGGACTCAGGATATGGTCAGTGGTGGCAGTGGTATGCAGCCCTTGTACGTAATCTCTCTAAAATCTCGGGCTTCTTACAAAATCTCCTGCTATGGCATGTATAAGTTTGACTAACGCCCACGGAAAAGAACAGCCCACTTTATTACCATAACAGCCCTCATTACCTTTAATAAACCAGTTCACAGAACCTAAATAGGGCAATATCATTCCATTTCCATTTGAGATGGAATGGAATGGTTCGGTCAGATGTTCTGTAATGCTCTATTTCAAAAGAGCCAATAGAGCCTACCTTTTAGGTTACCACCTTCTAAACTCTATCACTAAACTATTATCTTCTACATAGTAAGCTGGTTGCATAAGTGGATGCCTTTTGATGAAACCCGTGAAATTTTGACCTAATAGCTTTTTGAAGTTCGTTCTCTGTGACCAGTGTAAGAAGGCTTCCAAGCGCCGCAATCATGTCACCGTGTGAAACCGAAATGAGTGCTGAACCGGGTCTCATTCTCGCCACACAAACATATAGCGGGAATGAAACCGGGTTCGGGGGTAAGCGGTCTGGCAGGTTGGCGAATCGCCGCGCACATGACATGGGCAGGCTCTTTTCTCACCTATGACTGAATCCGTTCCGGCGGATGCCAAGGCTGCCGCTGCTGCCTGCACCAACGGATCACTCAATTGTCCATATACTGAAGATGGAAGCATAGCTGCAATTAAAATCGCATCAATGTGAAAAAATACGGAAAACTATGAAATCCAAATCCATGTATTTCTATAAATTGGTAAAAAATAAATAAATTTAATGTCATCGGTGACGACTCACCTAGTTCTGAGACGAAACAAACACTGCACACTGCACACACACACGCACACAAACGTCCCGCAGGGAATTACGATAACCTGTAGAAAGTTTATAATTGGAGCGGATACTGTATCAACAATGACGCGAATGGGAAGTAAAAGTACGAAGAATTACGCGGACATATTAAGGAGGAAGAGGGCAGAGGCAAAGAAGTGGGGAAACCACGAGCAGCGGCGAATTCATAAAGAAAGGGCCAATGGAATGGGTCTTGAAAGAATAGCAGTGACTGGCTGAAGTACCTTTAGGCGATGGGAACGTTTTTCAAAGCAGGCAGCACACTTCTGCGATGTGATAAGATGAGAAGAGAGTGGGAGGAGGTCTAGAGAGTCAACACCCGGCTGACAGCCGCTCGGGCAACTGTCGCAGCAGCATCGGCGCCCGTCGGCGCCCGATCGCTGCCGACTCACTTGCCCAGATGACGAACTGACGGATGGACGTCCAACGAAACAGCGTAACGTTGCTGAAAAGCCTCATGAGCAGCTGCAGTACTCAAAACTGGACCTTTTAGTGATTGTCGTGTAAGTAGCACGTGAATCACTGCGAACTACACGAACGTTCCGCTGATTTTCGTCCGGAAGTCATTAATGCACTTCGCAGTATAGTTCTTTCACTCCCAACTAATAACGAGGAGGAAGTGTGATTGCTCTCTGGAAGCAGCGGGTCTTCTGTGACGGGACCTTCTGCGGGTTACTTCAACTGATCTATTGGACTCTGGCGTAAAAGGAATTGCTTGAATCCAAACCATGTACATGTGCGACGTTCCTGGCTTTGTGCTTAAGAGGTATAGCCTTATTTTGCTATTTTCCTAGCTTGACCGTTGACCCAAGACTCGGGCAACAAAAGGGCAGGGACTCACTCTATCCGCATCTCCGGCCCCAGTTCAGCAGAAATTTTTCAAATG
>MU900717.1:0-11724 GCA_036418205.1 Ostertagia ostertagi | reverse complement strand
TAGACTATGGTCACTTGTCTGTAGGAATTATGTGGAAAACTCGGTCGCAAGTGAGCGTTCCTTCCGTGGTGTGGCCCCAAACATGCCTCCTCGTCATGCCCTTGTGGAATGTTCAGATTTTTTGCATTTCCAGATGAACTCGCAGACCTGAAATGTGCCCCGTTAGCTTCCCCGTGAAAAATGCTATCGAATGATATGCATTACTTCCCCAGTTGAAACTTTGGTTTTTCACCGTTTTCAGCCTTCCCCTATTGCCGGATTGGGCCCACGATTACTACCCCAAAATCTCAAAGTTTCATTTTTCGTCGAAACTTTGTCTATTGGGGTAATTCGATGCCCTGATTACGAATATGACATTCATTTTTGATGCTGGTGTCATTTGGCGCCATTTGGCGCCGTTTGGCGCCAATTTGGCGCCACGGCTGTTTTCACCAAATCTGCTGAAACTTCGTCATTTGGGGTTACCTGAGTCACGAACGACACATGCTTTGGTGCCACAGCTGTTTTCACCAAATCTGCTGAAACTTTAGTTATTTGGGGTTATTTGGGGTCCTGATTACGGAAACGACACCCGTTTTAGCGCTGGCGCCTTTTGGCGCCACAACTGTTTTCACCAAATCTGCTGAAACTTCGGTCATTTGGGGTTAGATTGTTTGGTTTTTTTATTGCCGAGCGTGCCGCACTGACCATCGAACGAGACCAGGGTCTACGTTCATGCCCGAAAGGATTCCTTTTTCGAGAACTGTAACTTTCCTGAGTCAACGGTGTTCGCACTGCCCTATTTCTGGCTGCGCGACATGGGCAAGGTGAAGGACAAGGAATACGAGCTCAATGTCGGCCACACCAGTTCAATTCAGTGGGGTTCTTCCGCGGCGAATGTGTGGGGCACTTCAGGAGGAACCCGCCGATCATCGGAAGGTTCGGGTGCGAGATGGAAATTGACGAAACACTGGTTATCAAACGCAAATACAACCGCCGACGTTTGGGTACGCAGGCACAAGTGGCTGTTTGGAGGCATTGAAAGAGGAAGTGGACTCCTTCGGATGGTCCGAAGGAAAGACGTTTCAACTCTACTGCGGCTCATCATGAAGTAGTACATCGAGCACGGTACTACCATCCTCAGTGGCAGCTGGAGAGCTTACAGTCGAATTGCTGCTGCCCAACGCATACAGGCATCTCCAGTGAAAACGTGAAATATGCTTCTGGCTTAGCTCACAGTTTTCCACGGTCTGGCTCCTTCCTCTCGTAGGAAAGTCTGATTCGGTGACCTTTCCCGGTTTGAATCTTCTATCGGGGGGGGAAAGTTCCCATTCCGATAACCTTTCGGTTTTGACAGGCGGCGCTCTGAGAAAGGTGCCTAAGAGTACGCTCTGACTGTGAAGTGTTGTTTGTGACACCACATGGCGCCGGCGTCAAGACTGAATGTTATATTCGTGATCAGGACGCCAAATAACCCCTATACACACGTTTTCAGCGGATTTGGTGGAAACAGCCGTAGCGCCAAACAGGCGCCAAACGGCGCTAAATGGCGCGCCAGCACTGAAAACGGGTGTCGTTTTCGTAATCAGGACCCCAAATAACCCCAAATGACGAAGTTTCAGCAGATTTGGTGAAAACAGCCACAAGAACCAACGCGTGGCCAGCCAAGAGCAGATGTCGTTTTCGTAATCCGCGAGGACCCAAATACCCCAAATGTACAAGTATCAAGCTCAGCCAGAATTGGGAAAAAAAAAAAAAAAAAAAAAAAAAAAAAACAGGGTGATACTGTGGCGCCAAATTGGCGCCAAACGGCGCCAAATGGCGCCAGCGCTAAAAACGGGTGTCGTTTTCGTAATCAGGACCCCAAATAACCCCAAATGACGAAGTTTCAGCAGATTTGGTGAAAACAGCCGTGGCGCCAAATTGGCGCCAAACGGCGCCAAATGGCGCCAGCGCTAAAAACGGGTGTCGTTTTCGTAATCAGGACCCCCAAATAACCCCAAATGACGAAGTTTCAGCAGATTTGGTGAAAACAGCCGTGGCGCCAAATTGGCGCCAAACGGCGCCAAATGGCGCCAAATGACACCAGCATCAAAAATGAATGTCATATTCGTAATCAGGGCATCGAATTACCCCAATAGACAAAGTTTCGACGAAAAATAAAATATGATTTGGGACCCCGCCCGAGTGTAAATAGTTCACCAAGTAATACGTAGTGATCCGGCAATAGGGGAAGGCTGAAAACGGTGAAAAACCAAAGTTTCAACTGGGGAAGTAATGCATATCATTCGATAGCATTTTTCACGGGGAAGCTAACGGGGCACATTTCAGGTCTGCGAGTTCATCTGGAAATGCAAAAAATCTGAACATTCCACAAGGGCATGACGAGGAGGCATGTTTGGGGCCACACCACGGAAGGAACGCTTACTTGCGACCGAGTTTTCCACATAATTGCCGACAATGGGTGACCATGGTTTACGACAGTGAAGGAATTTTCGCTTCCTTCACAGCTTTCTACAAAACATTCCTCTAAAAATGGGACTTGTCACGTAATAGGGGGCAAAGGCATGACAAGGGGTGATGTTTGGGGTCACACCACGGAAGAAACGCTCACCTGCGACCAAGGTTTCCATATAATCCTTACAGACAAGTGACCGTAGTCTACGACAGTGAAGGAAATTGTTCGCTATCTCAGCAGCTTTCTGCAAAACATTCTCTGAATGGACATGTAATAATAGGCCACGATGCCTGCCGAAAATGCCTCAAAAGATTCCACTTGATATACAGAGGATGGGATATTGAGAGCAGAGGGAACACGTAAAGCTAGTAAGCGCTTGAAAACGAAATGAAGATCTAAGAATTCGGAAAATAACATTCATCTAATCTCACAATGTAGTGGATGAGATTGAGTACGTGGCGCATTCTGGGGTAAGTTTTGAGGCCCTTCTTTGTGTGTAGGCGGTTAGCCCGCATAAGCGGGATTATATACACATCACATGCGAGCAACTACTTTTTGAGATGAAAATCGAGTGCATGGCGCATTCCGAAATCAAGCTTTCTGAAAAATTTTAGCACCATCTTGTAGCGCTTGAAGAGCTGTTACGAGTGGTTCCGTGTTCGTGGAAATTTCCCTCTGGCGGTTATAACGTTCACGAATAACGGGATCTCGCGAGTATATCGCGTAGAAATTTTCGATTTCAAACGGCGAGTACTGTATAGTCATGAGTTGTTTGAGGTGAATCCCTTCGGTATTTAGAGTTTTTTCTTGGACGCGCCCATTTTGATGAAATGCATTGTTCTGATCTTAATTTTTCGAGAAAGGAAAAGATTTCTACGTAAATCTTAATGAAAAGCTGTGAACTTGCTAAGAATAGGCGCAAGTTCACAAGCAGAAACAGTTGGTTTGCAATGACCAAGTTAAAGAAAAAGAAAGTGGATACGATAAAGTTGTGGTGCACGGAAGTATACACGCATCGATTGCGGTAGCAAGGGCTGCTGAAAAAATGAGATGTATGTTCACGGACGATAAGTTTGTGGTGTTCATTAGATGAAGACCGCAAAACCACTAACACTCACCCCAATATTAGTCGTTCGGTTTGGGGGGCGAGTTTCTAGTAGAGGATTTGTTGCTGTTAAAAGAGGCACTTGATTCAATGATCTTCTAAATGTCTGTGTTATCGAACATCAATCCAATTTTACGCGATGTTTTTGCGCATGATACCGTAACAGACTTGCATTATGAACATCAGACAACTCTTTCTTGATCGTCGCTCATCCGTGATCGAGAATTATCCGGCACACAAGTTAACATTCTGCATTATTTTCGGTTCTCTTTTTTTCCGGTGGGAGTCATTGAAGCACCCCCATGCCTCCTATGTCCTCCTCCCCTGCAGAACCTATCGCGTTCGCTGCTTTCGAAAGAAAGTTCACAGCAATGCTGAAAATAAGTAAAAAGACACAAAATTATAGAGAAAGAACATAGTACCCTGAAAGATTAATGAAAGTAAAAAGGTAGGCTAAGTAGCGAGGCCAATCTCTACGGACAGGTTTTTCAGAACCAGCCAAAGATAGTTTTAAGCCTTTCGGCCCTGGCGGTTGCAATTGCACATCGAAAGTCAAATGTTTGCCAGGGAGTTGAAACAGAATGGTGGATCTGATCCTCGGTAAAGGTTGCTTCCCCAGTAACTTTCCTTGCTGAATTATGCACTGAACCTGCCATTTCTTGTGTTCACTGTCACTGATGTGAGTATGTTTGTGTTCAAGTGCCCAATGAATCGACGTTGGTCCCGCAACTGTTAGTAGGCGTTCTTTCTCCTAAATACCTGAAGTGATCATTTCAATAATAAAGTTATAATGTTAGCGCAGATGATAACGTTTTTCGGCCACATATGAAATTTGCATTTGTTTCGCATGAGGTCTTAAAATAAGAATGTGGCGCCAATTTATCAAACTTACAGTTTATTTAATTCTTTGTGATCGAAGAGCGCTTGGCGGAATTTGTTCTTAAATGATACTATGTGGTCATAAGTGAATAACAAATAGCCTAGAAAATTTCTCCACGGGAAAAAATTCGGGTTAGAAAGGGTTAATACATTTTGGCAGAACACTTACTTGATTGGTACTGGAAATGGGCTAAATTTAAAAAATTTTAAGTTATTTCCAGCTAAGGTCGTCGCTCGATTTAAGAGTAACGTTACGATAATTTTCAGTTGATTATATATATGAACTGTTGAATTTGAAGTATGTTGGTGTCAGTGACACGCAATGGTCAACAAAATGAGGTTTTAAGTTCAGGTGGTCAAATTCCCCGCAAACATGATGCTATGATACTCTTTCCTTTTGTCCTGCCTATCTCAACCGCTGAGCTGACCCTGCTTTCCAAGGCTAGTGTGCAGGCAATACCAAATTTCTTCACAAAAAATAATAAACATACAGTTTTGTTTGTTAAGTGCTGTTTTAACGCCGCAGTACCCGTTGCGAATGTTTCACGAATTGCGTTGGTGTGAACAACTTTGCAGGCGGGATAGAGGCCACGCACTCTTCTTTCCGGGCAAGTGCGCTACCAGTTACGCTACCGGGGCACCATTTCATTCCAACTCAGCTTTTCATGGTATACGTACCATAGCTTTCAGCACTCACACGTCTAACGTGTTGAGCCGGTTAGCCGATATCGGCAATGACCGCGAGGCTGAAAGCTTTAGCAATGAATTTTGACTTGTTTTGTTTGTTAACTGCTGTTTTAACGCCGCAGTTCGCGTTGCGAATGTTTCACAAGAATGCTGGGTTGTGAAAAACTGAGTTGGAATGAAATGGTGCCCCGGTAGCGTAACTGGTAGCGCACTTGCCGGAAAGCGAGAGGTGCGGGTTCTAGTCCCGCCTGGGGCGAAAAGTTTTGTTCACAACCCAGCATTCTTGTGAAATCAAAATACAAACAATAAAAACAACAGAAATCAACAGAGCAATTCAAAGATGCGCTTTGTAATATAGAGCTTTGATAGTACTAATGTAAGATCGGGGTGGCCAAAGACATTGACATGGCGCACCACATCGAACTTTTCGTCGCACAGGGGCCGAGTTCATGAAATTTTGTACGCGAAATGTTTTCAGGTTTCCCGTGAAAAAGCAGATCTTCCTCATGTCCCGCCGCTCTTCAATATGAGTCATTGCCGTCACCGTCGGCTCAGAGGTGACGTAATCGCTCGACTGAAGCTGTACATATTTCTTTAACCCGATAAATAGTGAATAGATTTGTTCTTAGAGCCATAGTGGGTATATGAGACCGTTATGACCCAGCGTCAAGAGATCCGTATCGTTTATGGTATCTCCCCCCACGGACTCCTGAGCTCGTCGTGCACATACTTCGTGCAATCTTTTTTGATGTTGTCTGGGTAGAAGGTGTTGATGTAAGCTTTTGTTAGATTTTACGTGCTCCTCAATTTCTGTTGACAGTTGGTTTGATTTCAAACGGCTGTATAATCCGTTTGAGGAGTGAGGTCTCTTTTATGGAACCGCGGATACGAGAATGAGGGCAAACAAGTCACTTCGGCCACATTTTTAAAGCGTATTTTACTTTGTTGTAATTCAAACCAAACGATCTCACAAGAAGGATACCAGGTCGAAGTGGCCATTTGTAACGAGACATACACCACTAGATGTGTTTTTGGACGCTGATCTTGGATCTGCTCTCCAAATCTGCGGAACGATTCTCTGAACGTAGTTATGAAGCGAGATAGTGCAGTGGCAGCGGCCGCAGCGACGTAATAGGTTAGGTGCGTGGGATCGGATTATTGGCGAGTTTATAAGCGTTTGATTTCATAGAGAACAGTGTTGAAGGAATTCATGTCAAACAATCACGATGCTATACGAATAGCATACAGTGCGCGTCAGTTGCCGTTTCCATTCGGTCGTGTGTGCCCAGATTTTCAACTTCAGGTCAAAGTTTTAGATTTGGACCAAAAGTCCTCGGAAGGGGTAGTCTGACACGCTGAACAAGAATATCATATCTGTTTGCCTGACACGTGCGCTACGAGTACCAGAGACGGTCATTTGCAAATGACGCGCATAGTGTTCGAAGCTCTTCGCCAGCTCTATCCACTTGTAGGATAGGCAATCGCTGATGATTTAGCATGATAAGATTCCTTTGAACAATGTTCTCAAGAAAAGCAAAAGTGAGAACTCGCCAAGAAGTCGATCTCACGACCTTCTCGTCGGGCCGCTGCCACTGCACTATCTCGCTTCATAACTACGTTCAGAGAATCGTTTCGCAGATTTGGAGAGCAGATTCGAGATCAGCGTCCAAAAACACATCTAGTGGTGTATGTCTCGTTACAAATGGCCACTTCGACCTGGTATCCTTCCCTTGTCAGTGGAAATCGGAAAGGGCATTCAATAAATCGAAAAACCACTTCATAAAAGCCTTCTACCCGACGACATCAGAAAAAATTTCACACGGAAACATGGTGCACGGATTCAAGCTCAACGAGGTCGTCGAAGGATCATAGACCATTACGACCTTACATGAAACCGTGGTTAAAAGCGACCTCGCATAGTCAAAGCTACTGTCTCTAGGAAGGTACCATGAAGCTGCTACATAATTTCTTCAGTGGAAGATATCCATCGAAGATTTCATGTAGTAGCTTAATGCTGGAACAACGTCATATTCTCACGAAGGTGGGGGCAGTGAAGGGGGGCCTGCTTCTACTCATAAGGAGACGTATGGAATACTCTGCTGATAAACTTTCACTAACCACGGCACCCTGCCACGACGAAAAATCCAGGGATGTGCGCCATGGGCAAAGTGACGTTTTTGCCCCCTCCCAGCCCCGAGGTAAATATGTTGCATATGTATGTATGCAGGGTATTTCTCAACTTCGCATTAGCGTCAGGACAATGCACTGTCTCTTCAATCTTTATTCGCTCATTCAACGCATAGCTACCATCCCATACTATTCCAAGTTTTTAATTTCGAACACATTCTTCTTCCCAGCTCTAACTCGAAAGGAGCTGTTGGTTCAAGACAAACATTTCTAGCAAGGTTTTCCATTGTCCGGCAACGATCATGCGATGAATCGTAGACAGATCAGGATGCCATAAGGAATTGCAATGCATACACATGAGTCCCACAATTATTTCCTCGAGCCCCAGACTCTTTAATGGGTTTCGAACGTGCCTCTCAATGGAAACGATCAGATTTCATTTTTTTTGTATTTGCAGCTGCCTGTATGGCCGCTGCTTAAGCACTCATGACTAATGAACTTGAAGGTTTCGACGGGGAACGAGTGTAGACGACAGACGGCAGAGGACGGGATACTGCTTCGGGAATAGAGGAATATCGATACGAGGCTGTGAGGAGCCGAGCCGTGACGGACGCAGACCACGACGCTCACACGAACCTAAGCAGCAGCAACAGCATCGCAAACGGCAATCGAATTAAACATAGTATTCGATCCCACATATTCTTCTACGTCCTTCATTCACCATGCGCGATTCCGCACAACGAGCCGTCATCGCACGCCTTGTCAGGTAAGGTTTAACTCATTGTTACCATTTATCGGGTAATCCTTCTTGCGCTTATCTATCCTCTATCTTTCCACTAATCCATGATGATTCACGAATACGGTTGGAGAGCTCTTCTTGGCCCTGCAGACCATGGGTCGCGCTTAATTACCCAGCCAGATGGCATGGCATCAGCGTTCGGATGGTGACCGCTGTTATTGGTTCGGCGTCCGTGTTTGTTTGTGATGCAATGCTTGAGAAATGCGGTCGGTGCGTTACTTGTACATACCTAATAAGGGAAGCTGGGCCAGAATTTGAATTAATCTCTTTTCGCAGTAAAAAAGAATATTTCGTGAGATATTATAGGTAGGTATGACGGTTAATATTATAGATAGGTATGACGACCGCCGTTGTGCGCGTACTGCTTCAACATTTTTCGTATTCTCTCATCAATAGGCATCAATCCTTCAGCGTTTTCATTATCAGTAATGAAGAAATAGTTTTTCGGATCCAATAATGTACATGGACCGTTGTGGAACAGGAAAAAACGCCAAATAAAGAAAAAACAAAAAGCTTCATGTGAAAGCTAAAAGGTGCCACAAGCGGAAAGTTGTGGTTATGTTCTACACACGGGGCGGCACGTGTCTAATAATTCGTTGAGAAAGTTTGCTTTATTTGTTTATTATGTTATTTACTATGGCAAAACCCGACCTCAACTGAAGACAAAAATTATATTAAATGGGATTCAGTGACACAGTGTGTGAGTGAATATACGAAGGTGTAATATAAATGATATGCATATATATAAGCAGCAAATATACGAAAGCTTGGCTTTGAAGCTAAGATTTCTGCTTTCGTTCAAATTTTAGGAACACCCAGCTGAAATTTCGGGATGGTATGCGCTTATGGTAAGATCAGAAAGTATGTTGCCAGTGTTGTTGTCAATTGTTACTCGGACCATTGATGATCCTGTAATAGAAAGCCTTGGACTCAAATTTAATCTATTGAATGTTCTTTTAGTCTGTTACATGATTTTAAGGTGGCTTTTGATATTAGATTACTTTCATTCAGTGGATGTCGGAGGGAAGAGATTATGATGATAAGTATAGTCAGTCATTTATGGGATCGAAGGACGCAGGCTGATCGTCTGTTCATCCAAAGCATGTTGATAGCGTATTGTCCAGTGATATGCTGAGTTTTGATGAGGGATGGTGCATCGTACTTGGTTATCGATGATTCTTGTAATTTGTTAGCCCATGGCCGTACGTGTTAATCTTACTGAACCAGGCATCGAGTGCGTGGCGCATTCCGAAAAAATCATCCAACATTGTGCATCTCACTCTTTGTTTGGTACTGACACCCATAAGAAAGCTTTTGAAGGTGCTAAAACGAGGATTACTCTACTTTATAATTTTAATTAATTTCTGGTCAATTATTGTAATTAATAAAAGTTACATGAGCAAGTTATTCTTGAGTGTTTGTGCTCCTTTTTTCTACTGGAGGTGAGCTGCTAGAGTAGGCCACTTTTTTTGCTGGCAAATTTCGTAGGGTACGACACTCCCTTGAAGGTTCTAAACTGCCCACATTAACGTTCATGTTAGGTCATAAATGGACTTCACGGCACACTCCAGAAGAGAAACATTCTCAACAGTACGTGCATTTCTGGAAGCCAAAGCCAACCGCGTTGAGTTTCCATGGTATGTTTTTTCATCAAACATAGTAATGTATTATAAAAGAAAACCGAAAAGTGAGAATTCATTAGTTCGGGAATTCCACATTTTGGGGTGGGGCGAGACACTTTATGTGAGGAAGGGATGGAATCGAGTTGAAGGATGTGGCTCAGACAATTCGCCAAAAGTATAAAATAATTTATAAATGGCCTCCAAGAAAGTAGCGCTTTCGTTGCAAGTGACTCCTGTAACAGTGAGCACCTTCGTCATGGGATCCTATTTCTAAGAAGACAGCCATTCATCCGTTTGTGGTGCACTATTTTTGCCACCTTCTCCCTGCTTCCTGAGCACTAGCACTATTCAGTAACACACAAGATACACAAACGGTTTGCTGAAGGCAGTTTCAGTAAAGTTATAATACCGAAAGGTGATTACTTTTAAATTTTCTAGTGACTTGTACACTTTGAGACGCCGTTGGATATAATGTTCAAAAATGAAGCAATTTTGGCACTAGAGGACAGGTTTTTGTCGCGAATTTCACATCCATTTCCGTATGCTGGTCTGCGTCAATCATATCTCTTCTGTCTTCTACGTCCTCAATTTCAATTTCAATTTAGTTGCACGCAAGCTGCTCATGCACACCCGCGCATACGGGAGTCCGACTCAACGAATCACACTGGCACACATGGATGCAGGGATTGAATATTATGCGTGCATGCAGGGACAGAATAGTATGCGAAATGCAATCAGGGAACCAGTAAACTACCTCCAGGGCCAATATGTGATATGAAGAAATTTGTGATGTTGAAAATATTTTCTATTCGCAACCTATTTAGGGTTAATATTCGAAAGCCCTTTGAAAAATTAGCCCTAAATAGTTGGTGATGCGCCACACATCGCACTCCTATCCGGGGGACCTTCACTAGCTGTGGAGCAGAGGGCAAGCTTAGCCAGGGTTAGTTCAATACAATGTTAATTGCTTGTGGTAAGCGGGGTCCACTCGCCAGAACATCACTTCCACACAGGCTTAAGATTACAACATTATGGAATGAAAATTTAAAAAATGAAGTCGTGCTAATTCTTCATGCCATTCCATTTGAAGTTGCTTCGAGTATCTTTAGTCCAAAGATTGATTTTTAGAGTGGCGAAATTTAAGTCAGCCATTTTAGCATCAATATAAGGGTCGGTGAACTACTACTCACTAGCAACTAGGCAATATACCAGCTTTCTTGTACGTTCGCTTCCACATTTTTTGCTTCTGCCTATGCACTAGAAAATATAGAAGGAAGGCGACATATGCCTTTCTTGGGAATCGAACCAACCAGGAGCAATCGGGTTTTCATTGCGAATTTAGAATACAATGTGTTAAATTAAAACCTTTCTTCAAATATTGCAAGGTATAGTCTCGAGTTTAAAAGATAGTTTTAGGCTTTTCCTGCTGTGTCTGACGCCATTGGCCTCGGCTCGACGTTGTGTCCCGTCAGATTACGACTTCGAATACACTGAATGTGGCCCGGATGGCTCCCGATGGCGAGTAGCCGTACCACTACATGGTACCGTCTGTGACGGTTTACCTGCGCCCACGAAGGGTCTTAATTGCTGTGAGTTTTGCTAGGCAGCAAGAAAACTTGAACTCAGCCTTATTTTTCAGCATTTTCTTGTTCGGCAGGGAACTACCTGGATATCATGACGGAGTCTTGCAGACCCTGCCTCTCCAGGTAAGGGCATTGCAGTCGGTTAGGGACGTTCTAAAAATCTCGAAACTTTTTTTTACCTCAAGAGCGAGTTCTTGCAGCAAAGTAATGCAGACTTGAGATCTTTTTTCGTGCTTTGGAGAACTACTTATCGTTTTTGTCATGAAACAAGAGGGGCTTGACCCGTGATATGACCCGCTGCCATGAGCTCGTTAGTGCCCCATCTTGCTGCAGCGCCATATTCGCTTGAATGGGAAACTAAAAAAAATAGAGAACGTGTTACTACGGGTATAGTCAACCGTGATGACGAACGCAACCAGTTCACACTGGCAGAGTTACATTTTTGAACTTTAGTGATGAGGTGGTGAAGATGACCAGTTCCAGCT
>MU900713.1:0-15680 GCA_036418205.1 Ostertagia ostertagi | reverse complement strand
AGAATTGGCTGTACACATTTCTTCTATGTGGAGGGAATACAAGAGATTGGGGAAAGGGGGAAGGGGAGTGAGTGGCGCCCAACGACTGTCGACAACTCCTTGCCATCAGTTCTTCTACTCGAAGGGAGAGGTTGCGATAAGTCCCATGAGGACGGATGGGAAACTTGCATAGTGGATTAGGTAGGAGACCTACCAAATGAGCCGATAGCTGACACTTCAGGAGCAGGGGTGCTTTTCGATGGTGTGGTAGGGCGCCAACACCCCCCTTACGGTATACAGCCCGTGTCGAATGTGGAGGAAGTTGCAATATTGGCGTAGATTTGATCCGTTATGGTAATAGTCCGATTTTTATCAAAGGAAGTGTGCACGAGAATTCTATGGAGACGATGGAAAGTTACGTACTGGACTGGGTAGAGGTACTGCCCAATGAGACAATAGTGACACTTCAGTGGCAGTGGCGCCTTATCAACGGAGTGATAAGGCGCCGAAATCCACTTCCGGTAGCAAAAACCAAGACTTATCGATGTGGAAAGGGGTGCGATAAGAGCGTGCTAGATATGATACCGTTATCGTTATCGTCCCGTTTTCATTCTGGAGTGCACCTCTTATCAAGCAGCCGCACCTTCTTATCTTATCGTATCATATCTTCCGAGGGGTTACGCTCCGGAAGCATGGAAAACAGGAAGTGCTACCATGTCCTAGGAAGGAGCTATAACACGATCAATAGGTGGAACACAGCATGGAACAGCTGATCACTTCGATTGGTGTGCAGTTATCAGCATTATTTCCACCAGCGCTTTTCTTGTCCTCTCTCTTTCCATCTGATATGCACCTTCCTTCTACTTGCCGCTCTGCGTTACCCTGTCGGGTCCGTGTCTTTGATGAAGGACGTGCCTCATCTGGAGCACACACAGTGAAATAAGGGTTCGTGACGCCTCAATCTGAAGGTGTGTAGCGGTAGATATATTCACATAACATAACAGAATTGCTATACATATTTTTGTTCTATATTGATGGATACGAGAAAGTTGGCAAAGAGGGAAGGGAAGTGAGTGGCGCCCTACGACTGTCGACATTTCCTTGCTATCAGTTGACCTCTGTTCAAGGGAAGTGGTCGCGATAAATCCGACGAATGGAAACTTGCCTAGTGGATTGGGTAGGAGACCTACCCAAAGAGCCGATAGTTGACATTTCAGGGGCTGAGGCTTCTTATCAATGGTTAGTAAGGCGCTAGATCCCACTTTCGGTATACAACCCATGTCGAATGTGGAAGAAGTTGCACTGGTAGCGTAGGTGATATGATACCGTTAGTTCGAATTTTAATAAGGAAGTGGTCACGATAATTCCTATGGAGACGATAAGGAAAGCTACGTACTGGATTGGATAGGGGTCCTGCCCAATGAGACAACACGTGAAGTTTCAGTGGCAGTGGCGCCTTATCAACGGAGTGATAATAAGGCCGAAATCCACTTCCGGGTAGCAAAACATCCTATCGATGTGGAAGGGTAGCAATTTTGAGGCACTTTGATATGATACCGTTACCGTTATTGTCCGATTCTCATTCTGAAGTTTCTGTCATTCCAAGCAGCCGTATCTTCTTTATCTTATCGTGTCGTATTTTCCATGCTCCATGTATGGAACGAGAGCCGAAATGCTCCCATGTCCTATGAAGGAGCATGACACGATCAATAGGTGGAACACGGCATGGAACAGCTGATCACCTTATTACCAAGGAGTTATCAATGCTGTCGATGGCTCTAGTGACACTCTCGTTGTCACTACCTTTTCCACCTACTACACACCCTCCTTTTTGCCGCTCTTCGTTCTCCCGTCGGGTTCGTTTATTTGATGGAGGGCGTGCCCCACACGGGGCACGGCACTGTCAGATTAGAGATTCATGGCCCCTCAATGTGAGGGTGTGTAGCGGTAGATATACTAACATTACATAACAGAATTGGCTATACATATTTTTTCTATATTAAGGGAAACGAGGGAATTGGGAAAGTGGGAAGGGGAGTGAGTGGCGCCTGACGGCTGTCGACAACTCCTAGCTATCAGTTTACCTCTGTTTAGAGGAATTGGTGGCGATAAATCCCACGGGAACGAATGGGCAACTTGCATAGTGGATTGGGTAGGAGCCTACCCGATGGCTGAGATTGGGCAGGGGCGCTGTTGTCAATCTTGTGATAAGGCGCCGAAATCCAATACCAGTATGCGGCACCACCTACGTATCGGACGTGGAAGGGACTGCAATGGTTGATATTCTACCGTTATCGTTATCGTCCGATTTTCATTCTGGAGTGCACCTCATTCCAAGCAGCCGTATCTTCCTTTATATGGTATTGTTCCTCCATGTGGTTACGCTCGTCCAGCTCAGCTCTTATCTCTAGTCCTCCGGTTGATAACGCATGAAACTTATCTCCACCCAGCGCAATCGTTTCGCTCTATGTAGTACCGCTCCGTGTGAGGTATCCTCCGTAGGACTTTCTAGTGCTGATCAGAGTGACCGGCTGCGTCTCCATCGTTCGCGTTATTACCTTCGTTCTCTGTCCACATCGTCAAGCAGAGCTACATAGCCAGAATGATTTTCGACATCATTACTCCATCAGTACCTGCCTACACATGCCTGCACAAAGAGATAGTGCACTTCCGATAAGGACAGCATCTTAGGTAGAGTGGGCGAAATTCCTTCTCGAGAACCGTGTAGCAGACATGGAGAACGATTGCGACGCTATCGCCTCGAGGCGCTGAAGTAATTTTCTCAGAACTACACTGCGTCTCCTAATGATACAGCCACCTAGAAATTGTTGAAAATCTCGAATTCCACAAAGTTTATGGAAAAATGTCCAACAGGAAAACTGTGTCAAATTTGGTCGCGAATTCGAAAATCAATACAAAATTCCAGGTTGAAAATGCGAAAAAATTTTATTCCAATTTTTCCAAAAAGCGTCGCTTTTCCATCGTCTCCAAATGATACAGCCACCCCGTGTTTCTTCGTTGCATTTCATTTCTGATCAATGAAACTGATTGGCAGTACTCAAATTGTTCTTTCTTAGGTTATCAGGAAAGGAAAGCAACTATTGGACTTTGAAAAAGGGGAAATCGTCACAAAATAAGAAAAATTAAGCGCCAGGTGGTCACATCGCGCGAAAATTTCGTCGAGCTACGGAATGATTAGCAATTTCTTTTTGAATCCTGTAGAATGAAATGGAAAATGGAAGTATTCAGCCGAGGGTAGACTCATACCACGACTGTTCTGCAGAACCCTTGTAGAGTTTGCATTGGCATTGATGCAACGCCTGCACTCTGTCTCCAAAGCGCTTGTAATCAAACTGTGAAAATGAGTTCAAAGGGGTGTGGAAGGAGATTGTCATTACACTGTTCTGTACGCTTCTAACACTGAGGAAATTCACGTTGACAACTTACAACAACAGAAAACAACAAACGTCCTGATTTCTGTATTCCTCAGGCCAAAAGGCGCGCCAGGTAAAATGCTATCTCAGGGGGGGGGGGCTTCTACATATTTGTCTATAGATGAAGCACTCCATTTTGTTGGGCTGCCTCCACTCATAAGATCCAGCGCGAATGTCCTCTACTCCCTAATTCAAGACGTTTCCTTTGGGCCATTGCACGGCCCAAGTTGTGGAAGCACCTTAGGTGCTTTCCTACGCTATAACCGATACGTAAACTTCCAGTTTGGGAGAAGGGGACGGCACTCATTGTGGCTTCTCCTACTAAGGATAAGATGACAGAGTTCCATGACAACGATAAGCTGATTCATTTAAACCAATAGTATACTTCCGATAAGGACCGGTGTAGCAAAGAGAGTGCTCCCAAGGTGCCTTCAGATTTGACCTGTTATGGTCCAAGCAAATGGTCCTCAACTAGGGTTTGGACATCCTTTCCTAGACACAAGAGTGCAGAGCCCAGGGTGCACGATCACCCTACCGTAAATTCCTAGGATGTGAAACGTATAGCGTGAGGGGGCATACACCGGTCCTTATCGAAAGTGCACTTGAATGAAGCGTTACCTATTATCTTATCCATAGGGTTAAAGGAAGCGGTCACGCTGGCTTCCACGTGGATCGCCGAACTCCGCGTTATCAACCGATAAGGTCGGCGATAGATAGTGTTTGGACGAGCTTAACCCTATGGAAGATACGATACGATTAGATAAGAAGATACGGCTGCTTGGAATGAGGTGCACTCCAGCATGAAAATCGAACGATAACGATAACCGTATCATATCTAGCACGCTGCTGTTGCATCCCCTTCCACGTCTGATAAGGAGGTGTAACGCCGAACCGGAAGTGGGTTTCGGCGCCTTATCACGCCGTTGATAAGGCGCCACTGCCCCTGAAGCGTCACCTGTCGTCCCATTGGGTAGGACCCCTACCCAATCCACTATGTCACTTTCCCTATCGTCTCCATAGGAATTTCCGTGACCACTTCCTTTAAAACTTCCAATTGGAGTGCTCTCGGAGCACTACAGATAAGATAACAGGGAGTGCCTTCCAAACTGAATTTTCACCCACCCATACTTATCAGAAGTATACTTTAAAGGAAGCAGTCACGCTGGCTTCCACGCTGGATTTGCTACCCTCGCGTTATCAATCGATAAGGTGTGAGGCAGTAATTGTTGGACGAGTGTAAGCCCATGGAAGATATGATACGATGAGATAAGAAGGTGCGGCTGCTTGATAAGAGGTGCACTCCAGAATGAAAACGGGACGATAACGGTATCATATCTAGCACGCTCTTATCGCACCCCTTTCCACATCGATAAGTCTTGGTTTTTGCTGAACTTGAGTGAATTTCGGCTCCTTATTCACTTCACTCGACTTCATTTGTTTGAATTTCTAGAGTAAGTAGCAGTAAGGAGTAGCGTCAAATTTTTAAACAATGAAAATTTCAAGGTTTTTGTGAAAGAGTGTTCTATATCCTACACACCTCTCTCCACATCCTGTTAAAGTTTTCGCACGTGATGAGTGCTCACCCACCCTAGGGCTCCTCCCTCCCTTAAGCATGGGCTTTTCGTCTATTCGTGGTCAGGATCGCGCCGTATGCCGAAATATGAAAGCAGGGAACTTTCACACTTTCACTAATTAAGTATCCAAAAAATGACAGTCCAAAATAATAGACGCATCTTTTACCAATGCTTTATACTAGGCCTGAAGGCGTTCTCTTCTTACCCTTTTGCCCTTGATGATAGATATCTGAAGCACAGTATAGCGCCCCCTCCCACCCGCAACTCCATTTTCACCCGTCATGCGTGGGCGTGAGATGAGAGCATGGAAATATTCTTTCCAAATGAAAAAAGCTGTCGTATGATGTCACATTTTTCAGGTTAATCCATTTCGTCGTAAATTGAGCTTTAGACCATCTTCTGCCATCGCTGGCTATTCAGCAGCTGCGATTACGAATATAGACATCGGCTTTATCGGAACCAAACAAATACAATGTATAGCAGTTGAATTCTGAGAATAACTGGCAGAGAATAAATAGTTAGTAAAGAGCAAAATTAGATATAGAAGAATGAATACAGCAGCAACACGTGCTGAATGACACCGTCATCTGTCTCTATGCAGGACCTGCTGCGATAAGCGAAGCGTCTGATAACAACGAACAGCAAGGTCCTCTCCATATTGATCAAAACAGCCGTTTTCTATTATTTGAAACTCCGTTGTGAAGGTTGTTTCCAAATATAAACAAGTAAACATCCAAGCCGATCTCAAAAGGTATATGCTTAGATCTTGTACTTTTACTGTGCCTGGACTCGAATGAGCAACGAAGGATTCAAATTTAGTCCCATTTCCTCTACACATTTGTTTCACGTCTAACTAGATTAATTTTCTGCTTATTTTACATATTGTGCAATGGTTTTTGCACAGACTTGTGTTATTTGTTTTATTTCTGTAACAATAGTCATAAATAAACAAATTTCCTATAAATTATGTGCATGTGCGGAACGAAGATCAACCAACTGCTTTGAGTTTTCCCACCCTTTGAAAGTCAAAAAAAAATTAAAATTCAAAGAATAACCTCGTTCGAATAGCCTTTCTTCTGAGCATCGTGAAGCAATGAATCAGTGATTGTAATAATTTTGTATTTTTCTGATGTTTTTTGTTTCATTATATTCGTTTTCCATTTCCCATATTTTAATAATATTTTTAATGATCTGCTTAGAGCTTAATGATTAGTTCTTAGTCTACGAAGAATCAATATAATTACTACATTTTCCAAAACAACATAAATTGCAACCAGAAATTTGGCCCTCATCACGTCCAACAGCAATATTTCGGCGCTACTCCGCAAATATGATCGGGGAAACCTGTAGGACGAAAGCCTAGGCGGGCAGGAGAGAGGGGAAAATGAATTGCTATGCACCTGGAGTCTGTCCGCCTTCCCCCGCCTCAAGTCTTAGACCCCCGTTCATCACAGAAAAACATTTACCGTCGTTTTCAAAGCCATCCACAATGCCCCCGTATACTGCGGATAGCGACAATATTTTTACACCATTGCTGCACGTTCCTTTACCCACGAAGAGTGGAAGGCTTGCCTGGCCTGATCAGCGTTCGCTCAAGGAAGGCACGGAACGAGCCGTTCTAGATATTCCGTTTACAAGTCCTATCTTTCTTAATTGGTACTTGTGGAATAGCATACAGCTAGTATTCCACTCTTGACAACGTGAGCAGAACCAATGCGACTTGGTGCCGATCTCACTTCATGCCATTTTTCTTTGTAACAAGGATCAAAATAGCCAAAGTGACCTTCATGATATGCACGGGTTCATCGATATCCATATTCTCGATGTAGTTTCCGGCCAGAGCCCATTCTGCCAAGTGAGGTAGACGTGTTAGGATTTCTTCTGGTACCTGAAACTTAGTTATTCCGGTCAAAACAGTAGTCAAATCTACAATGATACCTTGCAAAGAAATCGTTCTAAGGAAAGGAAAAATGAAAAATAACTAACTCGTTTAATTCGATTGAATCGAAGGTTGAGCCAGACAAGCTGATCGCATTCAACCAGCTGATTTGGCAGAGAGCTGAGCCAATTATTTTCCAGATCAAACGAAACCAGTCTGAGAAAAAAGATCGAGCTACTTCCACTCAAGTTCATCACGGTCCTGCCCCGTTTTCCAGGGTAAAATTCACTACATACAATAATTCACAAAACTTAGCAATCTGTTTCCAAAAAATGTAAAGGTTTTAACCGCGATGAACAGTTTTAGTCCCAATAAGATCTAATCAGCAAAGGAAATCTGGGTCTACTCCAGTTAGGGGGGGGGGCATCGCGATACAGTTTTCCAGAACGCTAAGGTAACTCCGAGCCAGGGGGAGTGTAGCCAGCCTAGGGAGAGTGGGGGAGGGGGTGAGGCAGTCACTTGACATACGTTGAAAAGCTGAAATGTTCGAGTTCACCGAGAAACTGGCATCATGATCTTCCCCTCTAAACGGGCATACAGCCTAAACTTCGTATAAAACGAATTTATATCTAGCTATCTTCTATTAGGTTGTCTCGAAAGTTCGTGCGTATTTATTGGATCTCATGCCACAAGCTCCTTCAACAAATTCTAAATATGTTCACGTAGGCTGTAGATAGGGCACACCGTGTAGTAAATTATACCCGAATCTTACCCACCATCGTCGCCTTCTTCGAGCTCAAAGTGGAAAGAGAGAAGAGCTATGTTTTTCGCGCTCTGACGTAAGCAGCTCTACTGAGCCACAAACCGATTGAAGCCAAAAGCGGCGTCTGCATCGCGGTGCATCTCCTTGCCCTCACCAACAGTGAGGTATCAGAATAGCTGGATCTTCTCTGCTTGGGAGACTACAGCTGGTAGACAAACCCTCGTTCAGAGAGGTCATCAGTGTCGGATTTGGAGAGCCTGTACTCTTTCCTGGGAGCCACTCCACACGGGGCTCCCTGCTTTGTGGCCACCACATCCTGATGTTCCAGATGCACAATTCGTGAAGGTTCTCGCTCCTTCGAAATATGCTTGAAGCCTCGCCAAAGATTCCCCCATGAATTGACCACCGATGACAGGAGTGCGACACGCACTCCGTCCATAATTTGGTTCCTACTCCACCCGTACGCCCTGGTTGAACAAAGCCACTACTGCAGTTGAGAAGCTCAGGTTTCATGATAACCACACCTAGAATCCTCAGGGACTGGATCGAACAGAAGAGGGTGAAAAGTGAAGAAATTCACCACAAGGTCGTGCTCCACCTCTTTTGGTGCGTTCTCGAGTAAACCACTAAAGGCATGTCAATCATTATAGCTATGAATTCACTCATGTGTAGGCAGATCAACGGCAGAGACTCACGGTGAAAGTCCAACAACTGCCGTCAAAACTCAAAAAAGTGTGTACGCTCCACGACACCTGAGACTACACGTTTCGAAAATGAAGCGATTCTCAATATCGAAGCTTAGCTGAAAAAGTCCTACCACATTCATCGTGCAGCGGTAATCATCCTCTTTCGAAAGACATCTGCCCTTTCTGCTCAGCCGCCTTCGTGCCGACAAAAAATACAATTCCCACGAGCACCTCAAAATCAACCTCACTGCCTTTTCCAGCTCATAACTGCCAGCCTTTTGAGAGTTGAATAGCCATTCCTTGGTTGGATGTTGGTAACAAGTCACTGATAGTGGTGGTACATATAACGATGATAGGTTGCACATGTGCTTGGAAAAGAGCGGGCTCAAACATAAGTTCAAAATACGCACGAACTTCTGAGACAACCTAATAAATTAATAACTATGGCCACTATCACTTTATTTACTGTCCCACAGCTCCGAACTGAGCTGGATTTTCATCGAATTTTTCCCTGACAGAGCATTTCACTAGAAATTTGCCATCGGTGCTAGTTCGACCCATAGAATACGAACATCATGTTCGTTTGGCGTGAAAATGCCTTGCGCCCCTGCACTACCAGTGCGAGGAAGGCGTCCACGAATACCTAGCCCAAGATTCTGGCCGAGAATTTGAACCACGCCTAGTTTAACCCGTCGAACATGAATATTGGTTCGTTGCGGGTGAGTTTGCTGCCTCCGCTACGGGTGTGGGTACAGAACTAATGTGATGGCGCCAAGCGTCTTTGGCGCCGATGCCAACGTTTCGTATCACTGGTGTGATTATTCGAGAATCTTACTCCCGAGACCACTTTCTAGGCAAATCCTTAGTCATGGAAAAATTGGGATCGAAATGCGGCTCAGTTTTTGAGGAGACGGGCGGCAGTAAAAGGTAAATAGCGCCCAAATAAATGAGCAATGTATTTATCAAATTATTTAGACGTACGCTCAGTAGTCTCACGCTCGGTGGGATCGTTTGAATACAGTTGGACGAGAGATTCAATTTCTGAAGATTTGGCAGTTGAGGATTGAGGTAGGAAACACGGCGAGACGATTCGACGACAGATCGAGGACATGTGAGAGAGGTGAGCCGGTTCAGATCGTCCCAACCAACCAATTTGAACAGGTGACGGCTGAAAATGGAAAGATGTCCCCCTTAAAGGACGAATTCACGATGAAAAAGCAACCCATTTCAAATTAACCTAGGGATGGTGAGTGGTACACGAAAGAAGGAAGAACCATGAGAAACGGCCCAGAACCCGAGAAATGGTACCCCTTCCTTGCCCGTTGATTCGAGCATTGATGCGACTCTCATCGCTGTGCCCTCTTCAACACTACGCTCTCTCAGCTATCTAATCACTCGCCACGTATTGAACTACGGCGAGTGATCAGATGATCGGTGGGCGGAGATCGCCGGACCCGCCAGCTTTGAGGCATGATAGGTCGCCGAGGTCAAATTTTTCCATGCGAATTGCGCGTCAGTTCGCACCCTCAGGATTTTTTCGTGACCTTCATTCTACTAGGTGAATTACTCCTTCTACGTATGTTGAGATGGTCCGGACCAAAGCTCATTATAAGGACTAAAAGTGGTGTAAGGAGATTGCAGGTGGCTGCTTACCTCACACGAACAATCCAAGATTAAAAATCTGGGTCGGCCACGCTTCTGAGTGACCCTTCATCTCAATTGGGTCAGTTGAATTGTACCTTAATTCTAAGAACAAAACCACTCTGATCTGTACATCGACTGGCCCCAGGAAGTCGTTGGATAGACCAAATCACATTCAAAATGTCACTAGGATTCTGAAGGAAAGTGGTATACGTGTTTAAAAGAAAAACATTTGTATTGAGTTTATTGTGGTGGATTGCGTACCTGGTTTATCAGCTCACTCTTCACAATTTTCAAGAGGCCTCCCACCTCATTAGGATCATACGTGCTAGAGGAAGCAATGGGCAAAGTTTGTTCGATATCAATAAACAAAAGGGCGGAAGTGGTGTAGTGGCAAGTGGCACGCTCACCACGCGAGCGGTCCGGGGATCAAATCCTGGGTCGTGAGTCGCCCGGGCCAACCAAGCCTTCCATCCCTCCGGGGTCGGTTAATTGGTACCAGACTTGTCTGGGAGGATAAAAACACTGACTTGTACATCGGCTGGCCCCCGCAAGTCATTGTATAGGCCACATCGCATTCAAACGCCACTACGAATGTACAAATGGAAGTAGAATGCGCCGCATCCCAAAAAGGGATTGATCAACGGCAAATGCTTTATCCTTTATTCTTCCATTATGAAGGCCGTAATATCCATCCCATACCTATGCTTTTCTGACACCCTCGAAAACAAGTGACAAACAAGAACGCTCACATCGGTGCTATTCCTGACGCAAAGCGAATTTCGCCTCAGATTCAGCTGTTGAACTTCGTACGATTCCGAACACAACAGCGATTCCGGAAGAAGTGTAAGCTTCCGATCGCTCAGGTCGCATACATTCCGTTGCCCACTCTGCAATCAAAGCTTATGAGCTAATGGATTAATAAATAAACATATTCAGTAATGGAATTATGTAACAGAGGGGTGTAGCGGTAGGAGGCGCTGCTGCAAAAGTGCACGGTGTGGGAGGGTGCGTTGCAGTTCTTCTCCTCACGTCCCCCCCGAACGAGACCTCAGAAAAAGGACACCTCTTGATTCTCGCATAAGCTAGATAAACTAAGCCTACTTCAGACTTAAGCTAAATTTTCAGTGTGCACTCATAATCTGATAACTAAGCTTACATCTTGATTAAATCATTGCGCAGCTCTGATGACCTGACCTAGAGCTGAATGTCTTTCCGATCTGTGAATCTCAGGTCGAATCAGATCTGCGCTGACCCACTACATGTCCCCTGCATCCTTCCTAATTTGTTTACCTTCCCTAGATGGATTAGTAGCAGGTAATTTCAAGCACTGCTTCAAGTTACAGCGAAAAAATACAGGGTGTCGAGAAGAGAGATCCAGTGGATGAGATAGCACGGAGATAAGCAACACGCGAGGCGCCGAAAGGCAAACGAGCGATTCGCAGGGTCTGACGTCGGCCTAACATAATTTTCGAGGCGTAGTCATGGGTATGAAACAAGCTCAACCGTCCCTTCAGACACTCCGAACGGAGGTCGTTTTGGAGCTGGTTAACCATAATCGTCTTGTTGAAAATTGCGACGCGGGCTCGTATTTGTAGAAGTTGAGGGGGTCCATGGTCGTTGAAGAGGGATGGTCAGTTCGAGACCCCTCAAAGAGGGTGGTGTCGTTGATGATCCAAAAAAGGCAAGTGTGATGATTGACTTAGGTATGGAGTTGGAGTCGCTTGAGCGAATTAGACTTAAAGGAATCTTCCACGGACCATGGACCAGTGGGCGGGACCGGAAGTTTTTGTGACGAAATGCATGGTAGGTACGGATCCACGTGTCGAACGCACGAACGTGAACAGGATTCACTTCAAACCTTCCCATGAACGTGGATCCGTACCTACCATGCATTTCGTCGCAAAACCACTTCCGGTCCCGCCCACTGGTCCATGGTCCGTGGAAGATTCCTTTAAACTTCCTTTAACAACGCACCTTGAGCCCCACCGATACAGTGCACTAGCACATTACTCTACGTTCTTCATAGAAGGGACTCAATTGGTCATTTCGTAGTGAAATATGCCTCTAAAAAAAAGCCTTACCTGTCGACATGCCGTTGACCAAAGCGCAAACTTCTGGTTCGTCGAAATGCAGTAGGATTACAGAAGCGGAGTGCTGAACACGAAGGCAGCGACCGCGTCTAGATTCCCACACATCGACACGACATCGCGACAAGCTCATCACGTCGTCCTCCCCCGTCCCTGAAAGAAAAGAATGAAGTATAGTTCATCGTCGAAACATACCTGCTGATCAAGAACATCAAGAAATCGATGAATCACAAGCGCAACCCCTTCGGTTCTACCCAGTCTAGAAGCGTTTAGAAGCTTCATTGAAGAAGGTGCACGGCGTAGCTGTTAGGTAACCGCGCACTTTCTTCAGAAAATGTTTTTTCAGAGTAGAAAATTTTGAATTAAAATTTTATGGACTTACCTTTTTGTATCCGAAGACTTCCGTTATAGAGCAGACATTTATGACGACTCCATCGATGCACAAGCCTTCCCCGACGGACATCACAGTTGGCTATCAGAATCTCTGATCGGGCGATACTGTTTGGTTGCAGCACAGGACGCCCTGAAGAAAGAAAGCCATACACATGGTCAACGATAGGTTATTCCAATTTCAGAAATTTCGTGACCCTTCCCCCTCCCTCGCGAGTGGTATCGACAAGACCCTCCGCCACTCATCTATCGGATAACCTGGCATTTTGTCCTCGAATGTAAACGAACAACTAACCAAGAAAAAAAGCGATCAAATGTCGAAATCGCAGTTCCGTGCCTGTGCTCCGAATGGTTGTCTCCGGATGTCCCAGGGATGACAGGAACTCGCGAAGAATGTGCAATGGTCCGAACAAGCCAGACGACGACAAGAGACTCACCTGAACTTGGATCATTTTTGTGTCGCAGTATTCGAGCCCTTTGTTATATTTCAAGATCTTTTCCAACTTATTGTTTCCATTCGGTGGTTAGGCAGTGCCGAGTTGTGGCAGACGAATGGCTGATATCAACCCCTGACAGTTTTGGTCACGAGTGCATTAGCTAACTCATATATGTGTTGATCTCAATGAGGAAACTCGACTGAAATCCGGTACCCATAGGGTCAATTGTCCGCTAGGAGGTCGTACTTTAGATATGAAAAACTTCAATTCGTCATCGCGGAGGTACTATTTCAACTCGTCTTTCGGCTATCCGTTGGGCCAGCCAGTCGTTTAAAGGCAAAGCCCTGGAGATTAAATTGATGCTATGAGCCCTTCGTCGTGATAGCTTAGCTGTGGGACGACCTGAAAGAGGGAATGAAAGCAAGACAAATCCTTGGGAACGCTGAAATTGAGGCCATAACCTATGTGTGGAAGCTGAAGTGATTCAGGTAGGTACGGACCTTACACTTTCTCTGGATATTCCTCCTACTAGTCGGCACTAATGCCGGAGTTTGCCTTTAACTTAGTGTTGTCGCCTCTTAACACACTGACAATAGCCCGTTGTGCGTACTCCTCGGCATCATTTTTTTCCGATATTTTTCCACAACTAGCACTACTCTTTCTCAAATATTGTTACGGGTGATGAGTATGATCTTTTCCGGATCCAATGATGTAGACACGTAAATCCACATAAAAAAAGTACCAAGCGTACAGCCAACCTCATGCCCACACTCGCGAAAATCTGACGCGCATGCGCGTCATGGAGTCGTCAATGTGCTGAGCGGTGTTTGATATCTGGTCGGCAGACTGCCCCCTAGATGAACGAATTGTATTCGACAGGATTCGATCAGAACCATACAAAAGTGAGGCTTCGGCTCTCTAATTGCTCTGCTCCGACTTCTATCCTATGTAACCGCGTCGGTACCGTATACCGAGTCTCGACCAACTTTCCAGCTATTTCAGAAGATAATTGGCCCATTTCTCGTTTGAAATGGTCTAGCATGGTTCGAAAAAGCGGTTCTTGCTGATTTCGAACGCGCATTTGGCTTTTTACCGTCGCGTTTCCGCCGAACACCAGTCCGGCTTCGCTGAATCGGTACTGTAATTAGCGATGTGGTCGACGACCCATATTGGGCGATCTGGCCGGTCACTCATGCGAACGGAACACCCGAACGGTGGACAAATATGTCTATATGGTCGAAATATACACCTCGATAAATACCCTACGACGATAGCACTGATGATTTTCATGAATATAAGTGGTGAATCTGATGGCAATTGACGCTACTCTACGAACGGTGTAGGACAAAACCTCGGCTTGATGCCCATCCACGCTAGCCAATCCCTTCCTCCCTCCGCTTCGAGATCACTTGTGTTGTTGTTTCTGACCCATCTCGGACGGTAAAAAACCCTGATTCTAAATTTCATGGTCTTGTCCAGTCATTGTGTTGGCCTTACTAGTACTCGAATGTAGATATGATTCTAGGAGACAGGATCAACCCTACCGTTGGGACTTTTTGAAATTTTTTTGCGACCCCCTCTTTCTGAGAGATTTCATACGACTCCCTTCTCCTCAACTTTTTTCTCCCTCAAATAACACCGTCGAGCGGGGAAGGGGGTGCTAACTGGCCCTGCTAGGAGGTCACCCTTTGACCTTAATTGTTCCGTTTAGTTCGATGTCAATGTGACTGTACTTCGAAGACATGACGCGACTTTGGTTAGGGCAGAGGTAAAAGAACGTCCACGCCTTATTCCCTGGTTGCTCAGCCATTACAAGGCTAATTTTCCTACTCTGATCTCTCTTTCTATCTCCATTAGAGCTTGGGAGGGTTTGAACTTAAAGGCAGCGATTGCGACTGTTCAAGAAAGGTTTAGAGGAGACGTGGTGGTGTTCAATTGTACGCCCGTTAAAAAAAAGCGGAGATCCGTCAAGAAAACGCAAAACGAATCCCCTTATTTGGCCGTTAGTTTTCACTCATGAACAGGTAACAGCTCAGAAAACGGATGTATGAACGAGTTCATCGCAACGCGTTGGCACCATGTGATGCTCCAGTTGTAGTGCTGCGGGCAACGCAGCTCATTTAAAATTACGCAACTTGAAAGCGGGCGGATCGCTTTTGTGGGACGTGAATCGAAGCCCTGTCTTCAGGCAGCCAGCGCGCGGATGTGGCGTGTCCAGCGTCCTTTTTGTCGCGGACACGCCACATCTCGCTTCCCTGGCAGACAAGTAACTGATTTGTGTGGTGCACATGCTCCGCCGATGAGCTCCCTCTTTATCGTAACGCTGCCTTTAACTCTATAATCGAAAAAGTGTGCTTCAAGAATGGGAATGAGAATGCATGCTAGGGATCCGCAGACAA
Source organism: Ostertagia ostertagi (assembly GCA_036418205.1). Classification (NCBI taxonomy): domain Eukaryota; kingdom Metazoa; phylum Nematoda; class Chromadorea; order Rhabditida; family Trichostrongylidae; genus Ostertagia; species Ostertagia ostertagi. Next base: position 408 of record MU900713.1, on the reverse strand, counting down.
AATTTTCTGTGCTTCAATCCTATAGGCCCGAGGTAAAGAAGGTCAAGCGGAAGTAGCTTGACGATTCGAAGCCCGAAGACTCGAAACTGACCGAATGTGTAGATTGCCGATCTGAAGGTAAATTGAGTCGACGTCATAAGCCTTTGCAAGATCGGCAGCCGTCGTCTCCAATGAGATTGTCGCCAGTGCGCTACGGTCGCCTTCTGGCGAGAAAAGACGAATTCGACCGCTTAATGTTGAGGTAGGCGATTGTGTCTGAAAATACGCGAGTAGGCGCACTCTTGCACAACTGTAAGAATAACTAAAAAACAAGTGATTAGCTATTATGTGGATTGTCTCTAATTATTTTTAGGGTACATAGACAGCTTCTCTCTTTGCAAATGACTCCAGTGATTTCGTGGATATATT
>MU900704.1:0-14494 GCA_036418205.1 Ostertagia ostertagi | reverse complement strand
AATACACTGAAACTGCATAGTGCAGAAAGTTTGAACCGTACCTTTTCCTAGTCCTAAGGTTAGAAAGAGAAGTGCTTATTCCGTCCTCCGGGATGAACAAGCTTTTCGTCTAGATCGCAAAATTGGTCCCCGACTTGTCTTCGAGGATCAAAACTGAAATTGTACGTTGGCTGGCTCCCGCATTCCATTGTAAAGGTCGAACTCATTTCATTTCTCACTACGATTCTGAATGGAAGTAGCATGCGTAGAGCATCCTAGAACGGGAGACAACGCCGAAGCTTAATCCCTCATCTTAAGGCCCTATATTCATGGGTCGCCGGTAGAAATTCCACAGTACCTTGACCATTAATTCCTTTTAAAGGACGAATTCACGCTGGAAAGGCAACCCACTTCAAATTAATTAGCATGGTGAGTGGTAGAACCTGAGAAATGGGACCACTTCCTTGCCCGTTGATTTGAGCATTGATGCGACTATCATCGCTGTGCCCTCTTCAACGCTACGCTCTCTCACCTATCTAATCACTCACCACGTATAGACCTGCGGCGAGTGATCAGATGATCGGTGGGCGTGCACTGACCAGCCGCGGCGGGATTAAACCTTAATAGGTCAACGAGGTCAACTCCTCCTGTGCAAATTGTGCTTCAGTTCGCACACTTAGGAGCTCCGCGGGTCCCTCAACCAGGTGAATTCTTCCTAATTCGATTTTCCCTCTGATCGTGAATTCGTCCTTTAATACACTAGCTTCTGGTTACCGCGAGATAAAATGACATTCAGGTACAAATCATTCACCAACAATTCAGTTCGAAATACGGGGTGGTGATTAATTATGGTGACAAAATAATTTTGGGCCTGTACCAGCAAAGCGTTGGAAGGGATACAATTAGAGCAAACGCGAGATCATATCCTTTCAAACAAAAACCAATATGCCGTATCCGAAAAGGCCGCCTGTGAACCTGGCAATTTCCTTCCAATGTGCTCCACGGAAATTGGCCTTTGCTTGATGACATTCTTCGGAACTTATCTCATACTTTTTGAAAACAAGCTGCTCAGCGCTGGCCCGGGTTCATCAATTTATTTCAGAGCACAGGCATTTCAGTTTCAATGCGTACGACTTCACGTCCGCTAGACATCAGGAGGTTTTATGTGGTCAATTTTTGCACGGACAAAAATCGAACGAATGGGCCTTGCAGCAGACTTTCACAAGATTCATTACATGAGCCGGCATGCCGCGTTGCTAGTGAATCCAATCGCTATGTTCAGACAAAAGCCGTCATCAAAACTGTTCTGAATAGAATTAGGGTCATGTCTTTACTTCCACACAGGCGAAACCAACTGAGGGGAAGGAGTCGAGGTTACTCAGGTTCAGTTTACGCTGGAATTTTGAATTAAACGGTGGTGTTCGATTGCTCTGTTAGTTTCTTTAATAATTCTAGAAATGATTTCTGAGATTTTTTTGAATGAGATCATGGTCTTCCATGGAAAAAAATCAAAGTTCGTCGTTGGTATACATACGAGCTCCGCTCGCGGCCACGCCAGAGGCCCTCAATATTTTCCATCTCTTCTCCTCTTAACTACCGCGAGGATTTTCGTGAGCATCTACAATTTTGCGTCCAAGATTTACCGAAGAGAACTCTTCGCTTCGTTTTTTCCTGCTACTGTCGAATCTGTGACTCATTTTATCGCGATCCTCACGGAATAGCTGTGGATTCGCTTTTTGAAAATATTCACAGCCACCCTTTAGCTTCCGTGACGTATCCACCTACAAGAGAGGAGCCGCTATCTGCAATTAAAAGCTGATGACTGCTCTGTCCCCTTGTGTTTCATTCAGACACAGCTGATCTCAAAAGAACCCACCGGATAGCGCATTGATGCCTGAATCCTTATTTGATCGAGTTAAGCAGTGATTATGCTAGTTAAAGAAGGGTTTAGAGGAGACGCGATAATGCTCAATTGTACGCCAGTGGCGAAAAAAGCGGAGAAATCCGTCAAGAAAACGCAAAACGGGACCCCTTTTTTGGTTAGTTCACTCATGAACAGGTAACAGCTCAGAAAGCGGACGTATGAACGAGTTCATCGCAACGCGTTTGGTGGCACCATGCCAAATCACGCTCTAAGTGATGCTTCAGTTGTGTCGCTGCAGGCAACGCAGCTCGTCCAAACACCAACTAAAACCACTGGGCGACGCTTTCGTGGACGGGGCGCTTTCGAAGTCCTGCTCAGCAAGCAGCGCATCTTTCGCTACAGCTCGCTTCCCTGGCAACCAAGTATCGTCGTGTGCTGCACACGCTTCCCCGATGAGCTCCCTCTTTATATCGCTGCCTTCAAGTAGAGCCATTTACCAAATAAAGATCATGAAACCATGAAGTCATAGAGCTGTACACAAGAGAAAATGGCGAATCTGATGGCCCAGTCATATTATACTGATGGTTCTACAAGCAGTATGGACTCTGATGTTTCTTAAGTCCTCGGTTTGTGTATCTGTATGTGTGTGTATGTATGTATGTGTCCGTCCGCAAAATGAAGTGAGTGAGAAGGAAGCTCATGGGATAAACAAACCGCTAACAAATCGGGTAGCTTACAGGATTTGAGATATCAATGTTTTGTAGCAGGATAGTTGTGATAACACTCTTAGGGCTATATAAACACCTGCTTAGCACACTTCCGTTCATTCCACATGGTGCTGCAGTGGCAGCTGGAGGGCAGTGGAGAGAGGAAGGGAGGATGAGGAAGGGAAGCGAAAAATCTACCGTCATATCATGATTGTGTCCCTTCTACTGTATGAAACACCATTGTGTTGCGTCACTTCCAGGAGGTGTTGGTGTCACAGGAGGAAGGGACCATAGCGGAGGATAGAAAGCTTGCGCAGGAAAGGAAGGTCCCGGCGGTTGACGGGGGACTAATCTGGTTATAATAAATAGTTATAATGTGTTCAGTTGCTCACTAAATTACATTTGCTGTAGTTCAAATATTGTCACCATATTCATGCCCCACCCTGTATACATCATATGATCAAGCATTCGGTGCCCATTATTTTTTCTTTAGATGCGCCACGTACTCAACTATAGACTGATATCTAAGTGGCATACCATTCATAAGTTCCCGATTCATACAATATCGATGAATCTGTAGGTTTGATGGCGGAAAAGATGATGTATGAGCAATTGAGCGATTCTTGTATCATGAGAAAAACTCGAGTTCTGTTTGATTTCTAGAGTAAAGGCACAATCCATGATATTAATATGTGGCTATTAGAGTTCATATGTATGTGAAACGTTCGGTTATACTTAGCCCACGACAAAAAATTGCAGAAAAAGCACGAAAATAAGCATCATGATAATGATTTTTCTAGTTCTTTCGAATCTATGTGCGAATTTAGGCAACGAAAGCGCCGCGCAAGAACGGCCAGAGGTGTGAAATGAAACGAGTGAGCTCACGAGAGATACGCCGGATTACCCTGCGGTGCGGACAGTGATTCGAGGAAAGTATGCTGGGACCGTGATTGCGATAGAAGTGAGCTCTAGCACACTTGCAACGCACAGAAGCTGTGAAAGTGCACTATCGTCTTTGGACCATTCTACGACGCTATGAAGGGGGGAGGGCGTACCATCTAGGTAGCCATGAGAGACTCCATTGAAACATTAAAGTTGCTCACGTTGGCGAAGGCAAATTTTATCAATTTTTCGGTGAATACTTTCAGTAAGGCCCCGTTCATACTTTGAGAATCGGCTATTATGCGAAGATGCGAAGAGGCGATTGGTAGCACGTTCGCACAAGAGACGCACGCGCCGCGACGCGTCAGGAATCAATCAATCCTAAATTAATCAATCAGTCAACGATCTTTCGTTTGATTCGAGTTGTTGATTTGTTTGGCCCCTGCCGCAGCCACTATTTTGTTGTTTTCGTTGTGATTGTTCCCACTTATGCAGAATCAGATCGCTTTGTTCATGTTAGGACAGGTAATGAAGCTAACGTTTCATTGATGTGGACCACGTGTATTATTAAAGATTTCAAGTGTACTCATGTTTATATGCATGCTCATGCTCCCTCGTTAATGCGATCCATATCATATTAAAGTCAACTATTTTCATGCCTGAGCAGAAAGATTAACACTAGTACAGCGCACTGAAAATTTCTATTTTTTATGTTTAAAGAATTTCCGAGGTAAAACAACGCAGATAGAAGATTATCTAAAATAGAATACTTTAACGGCGACATGTCAATAAATGGATATTGAAAAGTTATAGACAGTAGAAGAAAAGAGTAATAACAGCAGTAGCAGCGAAACAAAGAAAGATCAGTGATTCATTCATAGACTTGCATCTTATCTGTCGACGCGTATCTTATCCTTCCACGCTGGTCGCTTCTTCGCATCTTCGCCTCGCGCGATCGCTGCAATCCAGACGCGCTCTCGCAAGTTACGCTATGGGCGGAGTCAAGTCAATCAATATGCACGCACATCATTTGATAGAATCGCTCGGTCGCATCATCGCATCTTCGCATCTTCGCAAGTTCTCAAAGTATGAACGGGGCCTAACGCTTCAGGCAAAGTTTGAAGTAATGCAGGGAAAACAGAATAGTCACAATCCGCTTGTCATCAGAATTTGGCAGCAGAAACTCCCATAAATGTAAAATTGGTTCATTGGCGAAAGAAAGAGCAGAGTCAATAACTCGTGCTAGCTCTGCTTCAGACGAGGTCCTGCTATAAAACCCACGTAACGCAAGATATTACTCGAGCGTTTTGACCGAAATACTAATATGTTGAAGACATTCTCAAACTGCGAAAATAATAGACCAAAAGGAGTTCGGTGTCAATCTCACTGAGGAAGAAGGTTTCTGATGTTTCCATGTTGGGGCTGCCTAATAGTGAAAGAGCAAGGTTGCTAAGCCTAGTAAAGTGAAGAAGACGACGGAGATCGATGAAGAACTCATGAATGGGGCTAATTCGTTGTTAGACGAATTAGCTTCATTTTTTAGTTTCCCATCAATATTCGCCGTTCGACGGCAACAGAACAGTATTAGTTCAGCTGCTAGCGGGACTTTGCTCCAGGAATAGCACGGTGACTGAACGATCTCATACTGTGGTTGTCCACAGGCACAAGAAATAGCAAGCGGGAGAAAATGTTTTTCTTCGTGTGCTGGCGATGTGTTCCGAACGGTCCTCAGAGCTTGCTCGGCCTAGGCCACAAGTATGCATTCTTAAGACTGTAGCTCAGATCAGCCATGAACCGTCTAGGAGCGTTTTTCGAACGCAGCGCGAACGCTGCCTTTCCCTTGATATTGAAATTACTTATACATATCATTCACAAGGGGCTTACACTAAGCTTTCTTCAGTATTGCTAAGGCAATGTCAGCATTTAAGGAACAGCGTAAAATTGAATAATTTTTTATCGTCGAAGAAATTAAACAAGGTCCACAAGGAGTGAGCAGCAGAATTAGCTCATATTTGCTCAGGTTTTCTTTTAAACGTTGCCACGATAAGTTGGAAGGTCGAAGAAGGGAAGGTTACCTTGTGGGTAGGCAGGCCTAAACCCTAAGGATGCGGACCGACACGCAATTCGCAGTTAAAGGTATACCCGCGGCGACCTAGCATAGCCGTACCCGCAGCTATATCGACGCGGCACGCCTACCGACTAACTAACCACTCGTGGCAGATCTCTTACCGTTTAGCACAGGTAGCGTTAGTGTGAAAAGGGGCAGTCGACGGAAAGCGCATCAATCTGTGGAGTCAACGAGCGGCGTCTTTCCGGTTTTTGCAGCTGTTTTTTTCACCTCACATCATGGCTAGTCTACGCTAAATATATGAGCGGCATTTCATCGCAACTGGTCTTCGATAGGCGACGGGGCGCTTTCGGGTTGTTGCCGTGGATCAACCGCGATTTGCGAAGTGGCCACTGAAGTACAGGCGAGATTTTGAGTAATTGCGTAAAATTACTAGTACAAAGCCATTACAGCAATATTTAACCCATCAAAGTCACTTACGAAGCTAGTAGTAGAATTAATCAAAGGAACGTGTAATTGCGATAAAAAAGCAGAAATCACCTCTTTGGCGGCAGAAATTGGAATTGAAGGAATTTTTGACGTTTTTTTCTCGGAGAAACATACATGTACAGGTTTCTCGTTTAGATTTTGTTGGCGTTTTTAGCGTAGTTGAGGGGGGCCACGCGGCGACGCGGCGTCTGTTCGTCTGTGCTCTTCGAGGCTTAGTCTTGAGGGGCCATTATATTTCGAAACTGCTTCGCAGCGGCAATGGAAACGGCCCCTAATTACAAGCTAGCCGAGAGCACAGACGAACAGGACGCCCGCGCCGACGCGTGCGCCCCCCTCAAAACATGGTTAGCCCCGATTTGTTTTTGGTTCCACTACTCTTTCAGAGTATCAAGAAAATAAAAAGAAACTACAAGAAGGACTGAGTTGACTATTGCGTTTGGTATAGTCTCGGAGAATCGGCCTAAATGAACGGTGAGCAAGATGTTTGCTGTTTTGTTTGTTTTTTCTACATGAGAAATATAAACATGTTGGAAAGGAATCGAGCAGGCGCGAGAAAAAGGATGTTATGGGTGGGACGCGTGCTAACGTCACAGAGTCCCTGCGGTCTGCGGAGTGGGACGTGCAACCGCGTTAGACTGCGCAACTGGGCCAAGGATAGCGCGTGTGATGAAACCAATATTAAACACAAGAATGATCATAGCGGGGCGCCACTCTTTCATGTTGTGGATAAAGGAGCACGACAACGCCCGCCTATTTGACCACCCCGAGCAACTTCTTTACGAGAAAATGGAAGAAATCCTACATGTGAGGTTTGAGCGGAATCACGACGACCCACTTTCAAATGAACAACAATGGCAAAAAGATGCAGATGTGCTAGAATTTTTGAACTTATTGAAAATGCATTGCTTAGCCTCCAGAGGAAGAAGCTACACAGCAATCCATTTTCTTGGAAACCGGCCATGAGTAGGTCAGGAGAAAGGGAAATTTTTTGATGCGAAAGTATTGGTGGAGTCATTCCGTGTAGAGCTGCTCAACACGTTGACGACAGAGCGCATTTCGCTTTTTGGCAGCACGGGTCTGGCAGCGACTTTGCGGCGCGGTCACATCACATTATCGCGAATTTGACTTATTTTTGCTGTAGTGGCCTTAAATTATTATTGTGCCACTCCAAGACTTTTGTTTACTCTACTGCTCTTTTTATATCTATGTACATGTTCATGTTAGCAAAAAAAACGAGGAATGAACTGAAAAGACAGTTTCGTAAGGAATGGGAAACCTCTTCCAGACTGAAGCAAACATGACCATTCTGTGAACCACGGCTTTCTGGATTATTTGAAGCAACAGTCCCAGCAGGGTTTTTACCTTCGACACTAATGGTGTGGAACGATGCGCTAGCCCTAGTCAAGAACATAAGAAGTGTGACTGAACAAAAAACTCACCTTGGAAAGCTGCTAGAAAGGGAGCTGAACGGCTTCGAAGTGGGCGTGGTTGGAAATCGGCCGAGGCGAATCGCAGCCGATTTCCAACCACGCCCACTTCGGAGCCGGCTCTCTTTCTAGAAGCTTTCTAAGATGAGATTTTTATACGATTACACTCCTTACGTTCTTGCCTAGACATGCGCATCGTTCCACACCATGACTGTCCAAGGTAAAAACCCTGCTGCGACTGTTGCTTTAATGTATGACCTGTACAATGAACACAAAAATTTGGGAGGAAAGCGGGCATACTGGAAAAAATGAAGAAAATGGGTGTGACATACATATATGGTCACCCATCGTCCACCGATTGGCCGAAATTTAGGTCCCTGCAATGTATTAATAAAACCTAGATTGCTCAGTCAGGACAAAAGGTGGTAGTTACAGTCTTGTTGGCATACTTTCCTTCATGTTTCTCTTTCAAAGTGAATGGATAATTGACACAAACAGTGGGTCCGAAAATATCCGATCTGAAACCACTTCGAGCAGGCGCTAAGCCGCCTGTCTCACGCAATCTCCAGCGCCAACCAAGCCCATTTTTCATTTGCATTCATTTTTCGTTTGAAGCTATAACCCATCCACCAAAGGATTTGATCTCCCTGAGACTTCACTGGCATGTGCGTACAATTGACAAACGACAATGGGACCAGAACAATTGTATTTGTCAGGTGCACGTGCCAAATGCGCATGCACACATTCCTACGGACCTTGTTTTATGTCTGTGTGTAGCGCATTCCAATAGCTGTCAGCTTTATCCTCTATGAAAATGCTCATCTTAATGGCCACAGGATTGCTCACTTTTGTCAGATTACCTTCATCTTCACTTGTTGGATTTCTTGGGATGCATACCGGCGTCGAAGGACGCATAGCTGCTTCTTCCTCAATATTACCCTTATTTCGAAAATCAAATCCAAAAGTCAAGCTAAACACCTTATGAGCTGGAAATTATGTATTTTCGATCTTTGGATGAGCAGAGAAAACTGCTCTCAGAAGAAAAGCGAAACTCATTGAACGAGTGTTTTTTTCGAACGGACAATCACATTGCGGAGCACACCCACAATGGATAAAATTTGTCGAATTTAGTCCTCAGAGCGCTGTGTTCCGCATGGCTGATATCAATAAGAGAAATTCAGTGTTCAAAAATCGGCAATGGAAGCTTTGTTGTTCGGTGCTGCTGACGTCAGAGTCGAGAGTGGACATGCTTGAACTTTAAACAAACAGTGTAGAATATTCTTTAGGATTTGGGCAGGACAATAATGCTGTCAGTTCCAGGTATAGAGATAATTGTTGCGCTAGGCGTTTGCTTATCAACTAATTAAAAGTATCGTATCCCATCCAAAGAGGAAAAGTTCCTTACCTGTTTGTTGTAGGTTAACTTGTTGAAAAATACGACTTCCACTCGAATTATGTGATTAACAGGGGAGTTAGAACTTAGTATTATGGTATTAAAGGCCTGTTTCAGGATAAAGGGCTTTGGCTTGTTTGCGCCACGATCAGAAAGTTACTTGGTGCGAAATTCTTACCGCAGTAGAGAAACAAGAAGAATTTGTCGAAGTAAGGCGCTTCTGGACAGACCTCGTAATCAGCTTCGCTTGGGGCACAATGAGAGGTGAGCGCGAGAGCGAGAGTGTGAGGCGACGTGAGCACACAGATGAAAGGGCGCCAGACAACAACCTATTGCGGACAGAAAGATTGCGCTGAGCTGCAGCTTAGGCCGATGTCAGATTTTGCGAATCGCCCAATTCGCTACTAGCGAATCGCGCGCTTCGCAAAATCTGACATAGGCATTACTTTGTAACGCTCTAGCGCTCTCGTCGGGCTATTCCATGCAAGCGAGTACTACATCGGTATCTCTGAAAGCGCCATCACACTCGGCGACGTACAAGCGATCGCGATCGCTCCATCGCTTGTCCGTCGCCGAGTGTGACGGCGGTCTGAGGGTCTCTCCTACAGACAGGAAGAAATCTCCAAACGACACCTGCATGGGATCTGTCTTCAAGTCAACCAGACTCCATAAATGTTGATGGAGCGCTCTCAGTCATACGCACTGCGCTCAGTGCGCTCACTTTCAGACCCTATTGATTATTAGGGTAGCAGGTTCTCCAACAGCGTTAATCTCCCGTTCACTCAGTTAAATCGATAGTTGTGAGCACAGATGGAACTGGCATAAGAAAAGCTTACGATAAATTTGATAAGGTGAACGCTTATGCAGACTCGAATATGTACTTCAAAATATCTCGTATGCGCTAAACGTTCTTCGTTCGTTCTGTGAAGCACAAAGACCTCAATAAGTAGTCGGGATAGACGTGAATTCTACAAGACTATTCTCTACTAGAGCAAGCACAACAGAGGCTTCATTGGAGTTGAATGGAAGGGCAGAGTGGCGGACGACCGATTGGCGTATCGCAAAGGGTCTGGTGCCGGCCTCATTTAGCAAGAATTTTAAATGATCGGCCTACCAAGTGAATGGATCGAAAACAAAGACGCTCTCACATATGGGCGCATCGTTTGTTTTCTCAAACGGATGGAATAAATTACAAGTGAAATGCATCAAATTACAATTTCAATTGCAACTCAAATCTATATTAAACGCGAGTGGGTGGACCCCTAGCGATTAACGAGCGTTACAGGGAAAGTGCGACTTGGCTCGCAGCCTAGCGATTATTCAGAGATACGCTGCGATTCCACATCTATCCACTTTGACCAAGAAAATTTGATTTCTGCTTATGATGGATTGTTAGGGGTAGGCTGATGGAAGAAAATTCTAGAAATCAATACCTCGGAAAAAGTATAGAGCAGAGTTGTTAAGAGCTAGAATAAAACCCCAGCTCCCTGCTTCACAACAACGTGCAGTTCTAATACCGTAACCTAGAAGGCGGGAGGCAATTCCCATATGTACGCTCGAACCATCAATACAGATTCGTGCTCTACTTATATTACAATTGAAACCGTGAACTTTCCTATGATATAGCAAGAAGTTTCAAATTTTTGGTGAAAAGTCGTACCAGTACTCTAGCTAACTCCAATCAAGGAATCATCTGTAAATCAAGTAGCATCAAAGAGAGTGACTTTCAAGCAACGTTTGAGCAAAACAGATGCTGGGAAAAATGTATGGACCAAAAATACCATAGTTCCTGATTAATATGTTACTGTACGTAATAAAGTAGACGTGCCCTAAAGCTTCTCTATGCTGCTTCCCCACACCGAGCCGGAGTCGACCGCTATTTCGATTGATTAGGATGTGCTTAAAGGCACAACCCAGGCAGAGGTCGTGTGAACGCTTCTCTTCGGTCTGTAGTATAGACCCCTAGAGGACAATCACAAATGTGGCGTTCCCGTGCACGGAAACCAACCGAAGAGCGCTTGGGCCTTGCAAAGTAAGCTGCTGAAGCTGCAGATTTTTTCTCTTATCAGGCTGTTGTCTGGCGCTCTCTCATCTGTAGCGCTCTCTCGCCTCATACTCTCCTCTCCGCGCTTAGTCTCTCATTCCCTTAGCACAGCCGATTAGGAAGGTGAGTGAGCCCTTAACCTAAGCGTTTTCGACGGATTCTTTTCCTTTTTTCTTTACTGCCGGCCCACTTCGCACCAATACATTCGCATTCGTGTGCAAGAGCCACACCAATGTGATCCTGGGGCATGCCTTTAACCTCATGCTTCATCGTAGCGATAATCGATATTCAAAAATAACTATAAAAGTAGGGAACTAGACCGTTTTTGGGTTAGCTGCAACACTAATGGTAAGTTACCGAGTTACCTTCTCTACTAGGGCGGCAATAAAAAATGCGAACAAGTTTGGGTTGATTTCAAAGCAAATTTTTATCGAGGAAGAGAGCAAGTTTTGAGTTTTGGTGCAAAATTGGCCATAAACTGATGAGAAACCTATGTAATTTTTATAGATCATAGAGCAAGAAAGGAACCACTACATCACTGTAGGGTCAGACCGTAAGGGCAATAGTGCTCACTGTCAGTATGCAATGCTTCCCCGCCTGAGGGAATTGATTCAAATGCGCCCCAATCCCTCAGTCGGGATAGGAGACTTATCGTTAGTGATGCAAATATGATAGGTAGGTCAATGTGGGTGCTACTTCGGCTAATATGTTTCACATCGCTCTTGCATTTTTCTTGGAATTTTCATAGCAATGAATGTAAAGTAGTCATTAGTTCAATTCCATTAATTATGCATTATTGGGATAACCCAATATTTTGCGGGAAATAAAAATTCGAAATTGCAGCTCTGGCAAAGTGTTCTAGTTCCCATACTTTCAGCTAACATTTACTTTCACACACTTTAAAGCTATGCCCTAACTTGTCCCACCCCTGACCGAAAAGCATATTAAGCGTATGACCCCATAATTTCAAACGAGAAGTGTCGGGTTAGTGCTCGGAAAGGCTTTTCTATGCTACACGAGTGAAGGCGGACGTCAATGAATAAGTAACTAAACGGCCCACTTTGTGCGGCCCAATTTTCTCATTTGATGCCCAATAATATAAAAGATCGAGTCTGCCTATTTGTAGCAGTATTCCTTAAGCATTCCTTCTATACTCCGTGTCTTTGAGGATTTCTTCGCTTTGGTGGAATCCAGGCATGCTAATGTTTAAAGTTTGCTAAAAGGGAATGGCAGAAATTGAAGACGGCTCTGAGCGCTTGTCCTTTTTTTGAATGCATTGAAAAGAAAAAGAACATTACGCGTTCCCCAAACTAATGCAGCGAAGACAGTAATACGAGTAACATACCGAAGTAATGATAGTTCGCCCTAAGGTGTGAACACGAATGCCAACCTTCCGTGGTGGTAGCTGCACCATCTGAGAAGATGCTGCGAGGCGGACTCATGTCACTCACATTGACGGATTTGAACATTAATTGGAACCAATCCAATTAATTTGCTGGGAATTAAATGAGTTTTTGTTTTGTGATGGGTTCCGTAATTGAGTTTAGAAGAAAGAAATTACTTCAGACGCGAATGGTGCGAGATCACCTCACGGCTCTTGGATTTAGCATGGCTTTTTGAGATCTGTTCAGCTATGTAGTGAAGATGCCACGGAAAATCGCCTACTTGTTTATGACTATATACTCTGACTTGAAAAGGGAAATCCCCAGGAATCACCGTTAGCAGCAGAAAACAAGGCAGGTATTCAAGGGCGATAAAGGGGTAGTTAGCTGAAGGCTTTAGAAGATGCTTAGAATCCTTCTTCATTCACTCTGAAGTACATTATTATCGAGGAAAGTGGATTCATGATCTCCTGAAACTTCCCTCCTCAGCTCAGGGAAGAATTTACAAGCCGAGTTATGTACAGAACTTACACAGTAATTCAAGCAACTACATATTATATAGTATAGGCCAGACCTCCAGCCAATGTTGCTGTATTGTCAGATCGCCGAACCTCGAACTAACCAAACACTCCGGCGGTTCCACCAAACTCCAGTTCCATTCTATGGATAGTCTAAAACGATCAACGCTAGGACGACCAATCCACTGCATGCAGTGATACGTAAAATGGAAAAGGGTATGAATACAAGAGAAGGTGATTTCGGGAGTCAAGTCTTCGATTTCTGCCATAAACTTTTTGAATTAAATTTCACTGTAGTGGTGGTAGACGCCAGTACTGCTAGGTTTCCCGATGTACATATGTAACAAATTATCTCAGCAGAGGCGGCTCACACGGATTCTCTTAAGGGGACGGAAGCAGCCAAAATTAAATATAACTAAAAAAACACGGCTCTAAATAATGTGCGATTGGCAGTTACCGGTAGTTAGTTGTATAATCGCACATGAATGCAACATTAACCTCAAAAAGTTTTCACCCATAATCCACATTTCGGCCAGTGATCTCCGTGTTGTTCTATCAGAAAGAAAGCCATGATAATCTCCGATATTGATATCTGTGGCAACAGTAAGGAAGAATTACTTCACTTGTTGTCCACTCGCTGCTGCTCGAGCGCGTGAAACCTGCATATTCGTCCATAGAAGCTGCATCTCATCTTCATCTCATTTCGGGAGGTGTTTTCTATTTTCGTTCGAAATTTGTGGCGACACTAACACAGCGACTACGGGCACCAATACCCATTGCTCGGTTATGGAAATAAACGTTGCGCACGTACTTGGAAATCTGCGCCTTTCCTTCTTCAGTGGAAATTGGTAGCAGTCTATTCTTAGAGCCTTCCAATATAAATCGCTGTAAATCAGCAATGTATGTTGGGAATAGTTCATCTACGCGACTTCTATCCGCAGAGGCAGCCGCCACATCAAATTTGTAGTTACGATTACTCGAATGGCGAAATATGAGCCGTACTTCACTCCAGAAATCCCCCTAGTTCCGCATCTTCTGCCAATAGCCGTCCAAATAGCGAGGTTTTCTAGGGGCTGTATTTCTTCGTAACTTGGAACTTGCAGGTAGTCTGCTATGATCACAAACGCAGTGGTACGAGGGAAGTATAAAAGGAAGAGAGATTACGCAGGATGCCTTCAAAAGCAGCGATAATTTCAAGAAGGGTTTGAAGTGACGTGGTGGTGCTCAAGTGGTACGCCAGTGGCGAAAAAAGCAGAAAAATCCGTCAAGAAAACGCAAAACGGGACCCCTTTTTTGGCCGTTGGTTTTCACTCATGAACAGGTAACAGCTCAGAAAGTGGACGTATGAACGAGTTCACCGCAACGCGTTTGATGGCACCATGCCAAACCACGCTTTAATCGAGATGCTCCATTTGCGCCGCTGCTGGCCACGCAGCTCGTCCAAATCAACAAGTAAACTAGTGGGCGGATCGCTTTTGGGGGCGGAGCGCTTTCGAAGTCCTGCTCAGCAACCAGCGCACCTTTCGTCGTGAAAGCGCCACACTCGCTTCCTGGCAGCCAAGTAACTGCTTCGTGTGGTGCATATGCTTCCCCGATGCGCTCCTCTTTATCGTAATCGCTTCCTTTAAACAAGCCGACCGAACCAGTCCATGCACACTCAGAATCGCTCATTTGTTTCATGCAAGAGGACTAATAACTTGTCCATTCAAGTACTTTCATGGAGCCCAATTGAATGCCTCAC
>MU900698.1:0-10416 GCA_036418205.1 Ostertagia ostertagi | reverse complement strand
TCCGAAGACGGCAGATTTTATTTAACTGCAGTTTTCAAAGTTACCGCTCAGTAGATGAGGTGTGTGTTGAAAGACGCTGAGAACAAGAATCATGTTATCCGAATGATTGACATAATCCCGAGGTGTTTGGTTGCTATCGCACTTCACACCTATAGAGGCGGCAGTTCTGTGGGGCAGATCAGTGCTAATAGCAGGCACCACAGGGTCGGAGAAATGCCCTGTTGCGGCCCTTGAAAAGGTGGGCTATCAGATAGAACTGCGGAAATGACAGTGATAGGCCGAATTCTACACTGCCAAAGAAAGATAAGAAGATGGCGGATATTGAAATAATGGGACTTTCAACGCAGAAATGTTCAATATAAGATGAAAACGTGCCTAGTGTGGTATAACGTGCCAGCGGTTGTTAGTAGGTCGTTCCTCCTGGCATTACCAAGCCTCCAGGGGTCGATTGATTGGTATCAGAGTCGTTGAGGAAGATAAAACTAGCAAGTCAGTGTGACTCAGGCGGCTCACTGCACCATGGGCTTCTCATTTTCGGCAGTTGTTGAAATCTAAATAGATCCAAAAGCTGATCTATGTCTACCTAAGCCTACGCATAGTTGTTCCCATGAAATCAAATGTTGGATTCGGAGGGAGAAAAAAGTTCAAAAGCTGCTCTATTTCCGCAACATTCTTAATTTTACAAGGATAAAGCTAGGGCTGATTCAGTGGTCAGTAGGTGCTTGGTAACAATAAGCAGCTTTGGTATATACTAAAGATTAAGGTTACTAAATAGACTCATACCACATATTATTTTTCACAGAGGACTTTGATCACAAGTGGGGTTTATCTTCATCAAGAATTTAATGTTTAGATTTCAGGGCGCTCATCCAGTAAGGGGGGCATCAAGTGGCTGCCCTCACCCCCCACACCCCCCTAGACTGCCTACACTCCCCCTGGCGCACAGGTTTCTCGAAGTACAGGACCCCGTGAGCCAGGGGGAGTGAAGGCAGTTCCAGGGGGGTGGAGGGGATTTGACATTGCATCACAATGCCCCCCCCCTTACCGGATGAGCGCCGATTTCAGTCTTCAATACTACAGCAGAAACAAACGTTTGCTATTATACGATTAAGCTCGAGGTTTTTGCTTTTGGTGATGAGGGAGTCAAAACAAAAACACTTTCTCTAGCATTTTGTCAGGTGCACAGCTGCAAATTTCAAACGGTTGAAATCTCGTTTTGAATCTCTTTCTTTCTGCTCATATTTTATTCCTTAATAGTTTCCAAGGGCTTAGATTTAGATTTTCGTGGTTCAAACTGAATAGTTAATCTGAGTTAAAAGCAAAACTTTTTGGCTAGGAAACATTTCATCGAACAGAGGGGTTCGGTTTTCCTTGCCGAAACCTTGATTCATTTTATCTCATCGTAGCATATGCGACATTAGTTCAGTTTATCAGTCAGTTTCAATGAATACACAGTCAAACATGAAATGAAAAAGGTTCAAACTGATTTCAACCGTTGAATTATTCCGAGATTTAAACCGTTCAATTGTTTATAAAGGTTTCTCTTTTGTAAGTGTTGCTCCTTTGTACGGCGAATCTTCATTTGATGTACTTCAGACATATTTAGATGTCAATTATACTGGTGACCTCCAATATTGACCTATGTCTAATTGCCAAGGGAATATCCTGACACACGCGTTTCTGATTCGGCGGCAAGCGGTCACATCATACCCGAAGGACAACTTCGCACTGGAAGACCTGCCCTAGGACCATGGGCGAGGATGTGCCAGTAATGGCGCCAATTAAACGAGGGTGGAGTCAAGATATGGAGGATGACCTCGTATAAGTAGGTGCTCGGAAAGTTCATTCCTATCATATCCGCTGTTTGAACGAGATCTGTTTTGAGTCGTGATCCAGAGTTCCTTATTTTTGATCATCATCATCTCCCTTTTTTGTTTTCTCCTGCAGCTTTTTGGATAAATATCATGCAACTGATTTGCGTTGTAGATGTTTGCTGAGCAACAACTGCAGTTCGGTCAGGAGTTACATGCAGAGCAGCTGCTAGCAAATCAGGTAATACTTTTATTCATACATTTTTTCGGATAGTGCCTTCCATGTCTAGCTTTGATGCATAGTTTAGATTTCCAAAATTAGTTTTATTTGTTATTGGCCAATCACCGTGTGACAAAAAGAGTGATATGATGGTATCATACTTAGAGGCACAATCGATTGACTTTCTAAAAATATCCAAAATAATTCAAGTAATGTTCTAGATGCGGTCTAGGAAGAGACCAAATGATGACATGAATCCTAATGTAGACCCTGCGAAGCGGATGGATAACAGAAATAAAGAGAACTGCTCTCCAGAGTTGGCAATGGTGGGTTTACTGAACCATACCATCATTTTATTAGGGCCATTTACTAATAAAAACATTTTTTCTCAGGTTCCGCCGATGTACCAGAGCACACCGCTAATGGCGGGTCAACGAGAGTTCTTCAATCCCAACATGGCCTCACAGGTGGGACTCGATAAATAGTTATCTGTCTCAATGTTGACATCATAAAACTTAAGATCAGCTGTTCATGCTTACATCCTTCCTCAAAAATATATTTCAGATGCAGTTCTATCCAAATTTCTTTCAACACCAGTCTGCGTTGTCATACATGGAACAGAATTCGATGTCCTCTGATAGTGGAATACTTTCAGTAAGCAATTTCGTGTAATTGGAATCAGTATTTGTCCATAAAATAATCGATAACTTTCAGGACGAATCGAGAAATGATTCGATTTTCGAAAGCAACAAGCAAATAATACCTCCACGGCCAGGTGAGTCAGTTTTTGGTGATATTATTCGGAAAAGGTTCTTAATTTGATTGTTACAGAAGCAAAACCGACTACGTCCAATGTAAATCCTCTGGAAGTATTCGATGAAGCACCAGGACGGTTATGTCTTTTGAATGCGTCCACAAAGTATAAGGTATAGTTTGGAACTTAGCCAAGAATATAGAAAAAAATGTTTGCTAAATGGGCATATTTGTCGGAGTAGGTGATTTCAGTCGGATTCAGGTAACAGGCGTTTCTCATATATAGTTCTTAACAGATTAATCAGCTATTTTTTAGGTGACACTGAGCGAAATTCACCGTCGCATGAGCCATCCGGAAACTCTACACGCCAGTCTCATCAACGGTGTTCTCAGAAAGTGGGTTACTGTAGCTGATTTGAGTATAATTTAAACATTAATCTTGTTAAAACGTTTAATTTTGTTTGTTTCAGGGCGAAAACGAAGGACGGTTGCAAAATGTTACGTGATAGACTGGCAGAGAAAGGAGTATCACTTCCCTCAGGACGAAGAAAGACCGCACCAACGACGTCGTTCACAGCACTTTGTGAAAGTGAGTTGACAATTGGCATATGAGAAAGTTTTACTTGAAAAGCTGAATCGCCTTCTTTTCAGGAGAAGCTCTTGTGATGGCTCGCGATTTCAATAATCTCTGCCACAACAGTCTGAACACCTTCGAGATTGCACGGCACTCCAACCGACTCCAGTACACGCCACAGGAGCTGGCAATAGTCAGGTATGAGTAGAATGTTTTTGCCCTAATGAAGATGTACTGAAGAAATCATTTCAGGCGTTACTTGGCTGGAATAATGGCAATATTCGACGAAGTACCAGAAGACCCAGAGGATTACGTGGAGAAGAATTCGGCTACACATTCGATTAACATCTTTAGTATGGTAAGAGTTAGAAGGACCACTGGAAATGATCAAACTCATCCACATAATCCTGACGTGAGTCTTACCCTAGAAGGAAGATGATCTTTTCAGCTCACCCACGGATTCGGCCATAACGCTTTGAAGTCTGCATGGAGAGTGCTGGCAAAGATTGTTGACACGCAACACGCCATGCTCCAAGGAGTGGGTTGCTTACTTTTTCCTTGTGCTATAAATTTCTAAACAATCTGTTCAGGTACCCCCTCAAACGCAAAACTTCCACATGCCGTACCACATGCAGCAGTTCTTATAGAGGAGATAAAGTGATGTATATAGGTAACTTTATTGTTAATTTTATATCTTTTATTTATGTAATTTCGTACGTCGACTGAGAATCATATACCTCTATTGTGATTGAACATATATCGACGACTTTTAATTTAATTGTATATTCGACTCGTTTGTCACCGATGAGACCCATAGTAACTTGTGCACCCTCTTGTATTAATTATCTAAATTATTGATATAATTAATAAATATTAAAAACTGAATGGCTTACGATCCATGCATTTGAGTGATGATGAGACAATGGGTAAACTGGTATTGTGGATATTCAGCAAAAGTGAGTACCTTAGGCCGTCAAAATGGTAGGCCATAGGTGGGAGTATTTGATTTCCTACTAAAAGTACCATTCAAGAATCAGGTCAATCAGGAATCAGAATGCCGAGCATATCGTTAGAGTAGGTTTGCACTTTGCAATTACCGTCGTGTCTGGGCTCGAAACAGGGCCCGGTCGTTATTAATCCGCATGCTAGCATTGCGATCCTCGAACCAAACGATTGCGTGGTTGAAGTGACAGATATCTAAGGTATACGGAAATGTAATCAACAAGGACCCTGGCCAGGACACAAGAAAAGGAAGAAGAAAGGTAGTGTGTAGTGCGGCATTTGCTGGAGCCCACACGTAGAAGATCCGTGGCGCTCAAATCGTTTCGCTTCTGCTTTGTCACCACCACCTAGGGGTTTCTTCCCTTGTGAACTTGCCCTAGTATAACTTAAGGCTATGAACTTTGCGCACCCTCCTTACTGGACCCATTCCCTCAAATATAGGCAAGCCACATTCTTAATGAGCCTCTAACTAATTTAAAAGAAGCTCCATTAGATTCTCGACAGGAGGTGTCTATGGGGGAGGGAGAAAAGGTGGGAAAAAGAGAGGTAGAAAATTTGGTTACTAGTGGTTAGTTGATAATCGGTAAATGATAATTGTAATTAGTGACAACTGATAGTATCCAACTGCAACGGCTAGTCAATAATTGAACACTTATATTTTGTGGAGGCCATCATCACTGATGGTGTGTGGTCTGCACTCACCACGCATCTTATTTACGGAAGCACAAGTACAGTCGAAATCTCGAAGTCTGATTGGGCGTGTCACCGGAAATGACGTGGCAGCCACCGCACTTGATAGAAGTTGCGCGGATAAGCTGCTTCCAACACGCTTTGCTGATATCTGGCGGAGTATTTATCCACACAACATCTATCAAGTGCGGTGGCTGCCACGTCATTTCCGGTGACACGCCCAATCAGACTTCGAGATATCGACTGTACGTACCCTCCCTTCAAAAAGCGAGAAAGTGTCGGGTGCAGACCATGCACCACAAGTGACGACGGCCTTCACAAAATGTTAATGTTTTCTGCCAATGAAATGATTAGCCTGTTGCAGTTGTATTCTATCGATTGTCACTAATTACAACTATCATTTACCAGAAATCAGCTATCACTATGAACAACTTCTAACCAGATTTACTTGGAGGCCGTCGTCAGTTGTGGTGTTTGTTCTGACACTTTCTCGCTTTTTGAAGGGGAGGTTACACTCAATATGTATGTCGAAGTCTGATCACGCGTGTCACCGGAAATGATGTGGCGGCTGCAGCACTTGACAGAAGTTGCGTATATAAGTTGCTTCTCGATTTCCTGCTTGTTGTTCCCCCCAATGGCCCCGGATGGTGGGAGGAGTACGGTCATGCTGCGACGAGTCCCATTATACAAAGCCAAGTCAACGCGACGACGAGAGTAATGCCGAGAGTGAACGTACGCACGGAGACACAGACGGCTCGCGGGTGGCGAGAGTGAATGCCGGCGCGGAGAGCGGTGAACATCGGTCCAACGTCGCTCCAATATCGGTCCAACGTAACGGTTGACCCTGGTTTAGAGCGGACGCGCTGCCCAATCCCCTGCCGGCGGACACTTGCTCCGTATCAACTACTGGACTTAATTGATGATCGGATAATTTGGTCTCAAGGGAATCTCGCTAAGTCCACAGCATCTAAAAAAGAGAGCCGCATACTTCGCTGGGCCTTGATGCAAGGTAAGAAACAAGAACGCGGTTAGAATTTGCTGCACGGACGAGCTGTCCGGCCGCAGCAGGATGAATGCCAATGTGATCGCACCATATGTCGCACACCCCCAGCGAAGTATGTTGGAAGCTGCTTACCCGCGCGACTTCTATCAAGACAGTGATCCGCATCGAGTCCATAAACCGGGTGATTTCGGGGACGGTCAGATATGAACCAGTATGTCACTTTTGCAGGCCACGTCCGACGTTGTGTGGCAACTATGTGTGCCACGATCATTCAGTTCTTCAGCGCATGCCCAACTTCTTCCTAAGTTTTTCGTGTTCATTTTATAGAACATATATTAGCATTGTTATAAACGACGTGTTCGTAGAATGGTCGAATATGCTTTGGCTCAGTAGAAGTTTTACAAGCCATACGAAAATGTCAGCGTTGTTTGATTTTTGGTTTCTTTTTACTGACATGCACGTGTAGGTAAAAAATCATTAATAGGAAACTGAATACAAATCTTCGATGGCGAGACATATGTTTCCACTAGAACAACTGCGATTTTGAAATCGCTACAGCGGATTCAAACGTATAGCGACTACAGACCCTGAACGAGTTCCTGGCGCATTCCAGAAGGGTCGTTCATATTTCATTGAGGTGGAGGAAAGTGCAATGAGTTCGGCGGGACCTATTCATATAGAGAATCCCATATTAGAAAGTCTGGCGAAAGAAAAGCTTCTCAAGAAATTTTCATGTGTCAAATTTCGTGAAGCAGGAAGTACCCCTTTCATATTACAATGGGAACCTAACGCGTTTTGTAAAAACGATACTGAAGAAACATGGACGCTCAGAGATTGAAAACTCGAAAAAAAAATTATCACAAAAATCATAGAATAAAAAACCCAGCAAGACTAATTTCCGAAAGTTCAGAAAAATTATTATTCAGAAAATTTTAGGAATTTTTCGAAACTTTTGATCTCGTAGTTTTTTTGTAGCGACAGAGAGTGGAAAGAAGTTGATTCTGGTAGAGTAATTACCAGCAAACTTGCATGCGCACAAAACGTGCAGCAGGCGATTTTTTGAGTGATTAAACACCGGTTTTGACAACAGTTTTAACACAGTTTCAACAATGTTTCAGAAAGAAATGACTCCCTAACACTTCTCAATATCGCTTTAACTTTTTTAGAATCTCTTCTTCATTTCCCACAGATCCACTTTAAAGGAAGATATGACTTTTATATGAAGGAGTGTGGATTTAGTTGGCGGCTGGCTTTTCACTTTGTAACAGTGAGAGTTACCAAGGTTTAACCCTTTGATTACTGGTGGGACACATGTGTCTCACTTGGTAGTCAAAGACACTACCACAGTTTTAGGAAATATTGAGGCAGGAGCGCCAATTTGATGGCGACTTTTTGGCACTTATTGAGATCGGAGGGCCCGCTTTATGGCGGAATTGTGCACAACTAGAAACTTGGTAATTCTTACTCTGTCAGCGAAGTATCAGAAGTCTAAGCGAGTTACGCTGGATAAGTTGATAAGCAAGTCGTTCCACAGGTCACTGGGGCAGCAGGGTGAAAATCGTGTCGAGGACGTGGTCGCAGAGGTACGACCCCCCCCCTAAAATCGAGGTCTTGGCACGACCCCCTAATGTTGATTTAAGGTTGATAAAAGTGTTCTTTTTTGAATTCATTGAACAAAACACAATCTTCCTCAGATTTATTCAAATAAAAAAGAAAAAAAAACATGGACAAGATAACAGATCTTCTTAATTCCACATTTTTCTCCCCTTACGAGGAGAAAAAAAAATCTTACATGACAAAACGAAAAAAAGAAACAAATAACAACGGTGCTGACCTGGCTGGGGTGAAGAGACAGTCGCCGCCGCTCCCCATGCTTGACCCCCCCTCTTCAAAATGAAATAAATCACCCGACATGTTTCACTCATGTTGAAAGATTCACCCCACTCCCCCCCTCCCCATGAGCCGCGGCGGCGATTACTCCACCCCTACTAAGTCAGCACCCTCCTCCCTCTCCCTCTCGCCGCTCCTAGACGGTTTCTTCCGGGACCATCACATTCTCCAGCCTTCCCTCCCGCCGCATTACCCGACATTTATATTTTTTTTGTACCCAGGCCTGAAAGCAATGCATGTAATAGAAAGAAAGAAAGAAAGAAAGAAAGAAAGAAAGAAAGAAAGAAAGAAAGAAAGAAAGAAAGAAAAAGAAAGAAAGAAAGAAAGAAGAAGAAAGAAAAGAAAGAAAAAAAATGTACGCCATGCCACTCACCAGCAATAGAAACAAGATAAGCATAAAGAGGTCTTGCACAGCGTCGATTAAAAATTTGTTAGAAACCGTCGTCGATGTGGTTGGTTGCAGCGACTTCGACAGGACGAGGACACCGACACGCCTTCCACGAGGCGGGTAAATCCATTGGATCGCTGAAAATGAGTGGTATCAAATGCGTGATTAAAGATTGCAATACATTTTTGGTTTTACTTACTCGTTTGGCAGACCCGTGGACATCGCGCTGATAGTGAAGCAGATTCCGAGAACGAGATAAACGGCCATCTGAAAACTGACATTAAAACACACAACAAACTGACCGTGAAAGAAATATGCTCACCTTTTCGAATGTACGGAACAGCGCAAACATTTCGTTGCTACCAACGTTCTCCTGAAATGCATGATTTCATACGAACATCCACTTCATTTACACACTAAAAAGTATGCACAATGAAGCGGATGGATGTGTGTGGATGCGTTATACATATATGTTGCTTAACATGAGTGATGTGAAATTATGTTCTAAAACGAAAGTAGTGAATGTTAAGCAACATATAGAGCACATCCACAACACATCTACTTCATTGTGCATACTTCTTACTGCTAAAATGAAGTGGATGTGTTGTACATGTTGTTGAACATATATTACTTGTTGTTCAACAACATACTATGTTGTTGAACAACAAGTAACATATGTTCAACAACATGCACAGCGCATACAATGCAACAACACACGAAAAGTATGTGTTGTGAATGTTGTTGAGCATACATTACTTGTTGTTCAACAACATACTATGTTGTTAAACAACTAGTAATGTGTGTTCAACAACATTCACGACGCATACCCACGAAGTGTTGTGTTGTGCATGTTGTTGAACAACATGTAATGAATGTTCAAGAACACGCACAACACATACACTTCTGTGTGTATGTGTTGTGCATGTTGTTGAACAACATGTAATGAATGTTCAACAACACGCAATATGTGAACGAGGAGGGAAATGTGGATAAAGGCAAGCGTGATAGACTCATTCTGATGTCCATCACCGACATTCAGGAAAACTGCTCCCTGCCTGAAGCCCGTGGCCCATTCTTTGACTTCTACAACTCAATTGCAAGAACGGCGCGCACATCGAACACCTGGCCAACCGATCTCCGCAGTGACAAAAACAGTATTCGACTCTACAAAACACTTCTTGACAACGGTGAAGCGTTGAAAATTCCTCATGTCGTTCAACAGGTGAGACTCTTCACATAAATCCCTGTTGGGAAACTTCACTTCCTAAATAATTTTTAGGCTATAAAATGCTTTCTCGTTATTCCTGCGAGCAACGCAGATCCGGAGCGTAGTTTTTCTACCGCCAACAGGCTCTCCAGAGGCGAACGCAGCAACCTGAAAACCGAGACCTTGGACGATCTCATGGTGTGAGTTCTTGGACTTTTTACCCTTTGTCATCTTTCAGCTCTTTCCTAGAATAGTTTGTGGGTTAATCATTTTAGGATACATCGAAATGGACCGAGTGTTCTCACTGTTAAACCCAGAAACTTAGTACATCAATGGACGAACCCGCGTCCCGGCTTAAAGCTGAAGCCTCACTTGCCTTCCTCAACTGAGAGGCAGGGTAGTCTCATGAAGGAAATAAAGGACTCCTTATGGCGAGGTACCTCTGCTCTGCAATTTATCTGCTTTTCCATCTAGCCTAAGTTAGTAATTTTAGATGGACGCTTAGTAATTTTAGATGATAAACACAAGCTCGTGGATCTTTATGCCACACATTCAATGTCGGTACAAGGATCAAGTGAAAGTGAAGCCGCCGACGCGCAACATCAGTCAAAAAAAGACCAAGAAATGTCAAGAGCAATGATTTTTTCTTCGGGCATATTCCATGATCCCGATGAAGACAAACAATAAACCTTCCATTGACTTTGCATTGCTATCGAATACGTTCTCGTGGTAGTGGTATCACACGACTGAACCTGAAAGAATATTACACCATGTTTTCTCACATATCTTCGTTTTCTGCTGCGCTGCACCCTCTCCCCTATCTGCACCACGATGCAACTGATGTGCTCGCTGCTGTTCCCCCACAGGTACGACCCCCC
>MU900605.1:3994-22246 GCA_036418205.1 Ostertagia ostertagi | reverse complement strand
TTTAACACTTTGTAACTACCAGTTTCCACCACTTGTGATCAGACGGTTGGGTTTGATGCGTTTGGAATGTGACACTCGTCGTTCGCTCTCTTGTGCGTCATAAAGAACTGGCTAGAACTCTTTTCTTACTTAGATGCGGTGTTCTGAACCTACAATAATCTCTTATGACTTTCTTTCCTTCTCTTCGTTTCTTTTCCTTCTGTTATTCTTTGAAAATTTTCTCTACTCTACTAGACTGTCTCTTCTTGCAGCCTCGGCATAGTGGGTAAGTTACAATGCTAGTTATTGTGCCTTTGGAGGTTCTTCAATCGAACATTTGTTGAAGCGAGCCATTGTTTCGACTGAATTGTCGTTTTCGGGCACCCAAACGTGGTTCAAGATTAAAATTTACGCACTTATTCACCAAGTGCCTCATCTTATGTGTACTGCTATTTTTCCGTAACATTCTTTCCCTTCTTTCCTTCTTGATTCTTTTTCATACACCAATCTCTTGTTTTTTGGCTTTCTGGCAATATTAGCCTTTATTTTACTTTCTAATTTGGAAAACGAGAAGAGCGTCGAGTGCAGACCACACACCACAAGTGACGACGGCCAAGAAAAAGAAAAGAAAAGCCACTTTTTTCTTGGCCGTCGTCACTTGTGGTGTGTGGTCTGCACTCGACGCTCTTCTCGTTTTCCGAAATAGAGGGTACCTCTTCATATGCTCTAAATCTGGCTGTTATATTTTTCATTCAATGTCAAAAATAATTGTATAAATTTATTAGCGGCCGGCATTTCGTTTTTTCTTTCATTTCATTTTTCTTAAACCAGATTCTGGCCCGGCTGAAGTTCAGTGAAGCTCATCGAAGATCTCTGAAGAGCGCTTTGGGGAATGTACTCTGTTATTCTACCCATCAATCACGATTGTTTAATCTGTTTGTTCATTTTATTTTTTTTACAAAATATTTATTGGTCCACTGCAAGACAACGGAATGGAAAATAGATAATGTAGAGAATTAATGAAGCCTCATTTTAAGGGCCAAACGCAAGATGAAGTTTCCTCCTAGAACTGTTCTTCTTATAATAAATGGTGTATTTTTCGGAAAAAAGGTTGTTTGGTTTATTGGTTTACGGAGCTTTTTGTGTCATGTTCCTTTTTCTCTTTCAAATGTTTTGGTCACTGTTCTGACAAAAAAATTTTTTAACCCTTTACGGAATGGTGTTCAAGAAATCCCTGCAATTTTTCGTCTATTTTCTCTTTCACTTAATAAGCTTTCAATAGTTTGGTCAATATGTGTTTATTTAGTTTCATTTTGAATCAAGACGCAATATAATACGAGTAAGAAAAGTTTAATACTGAATCAAGCAGAACTGACTTCCTCATCCTGACGTGGAAACGGTACACCTTATGACATTTCATGTGGTCCGAAATTGGCGTATAATATGACCCACTACTTTTCCTCTCAAAATTATCGATTGGTGGCTCTTGCTGGATATTTCTGTAGCGGGACGTTTTTAGTGTTTCGTCGGGCAGTGATCGATGCAGCGTCATTGAGGTCATTGTTCGCGGGGGAACCACCCCCGGGCGACAGCAACGTCTGTTTCTCAAAGAGCGGGAGAAAGCATTCGCCGCTCATTGTTGCTCTTTAGTCTTGAACAACAATGTTTCTCGTGTTTAAGCTTTAGGGACAAGCGTCTTTCTAGAGCGTTTTTTTTTTCTGGCCAAAATTTTGGTGTCAGAGAATTGCTGCTAAGACCATTGGAATGTGATGGCCGTTTGTGAAGATCTCTCTCTATAGCCAAACGAACTTGGAAAGAATCACAAGCGGAGTCAGCTTGAGTCAGAAGGGTCTGAAAAACGACGAGGTCTCAAACGTCCTTTGAAAATCCTGAAAAGTTTCAAAATTGGACCAGGGTTTCATTAAAGAAGAGCCAAGTGAAGCTATCTCACCACAGTGAATGTTCAGGGAAGAAACGTGGACATTTTCGAAAGATGAAAAGGAGAAAGAGTAAAGGGTCCTCTCGCTTTGGTCCTGGTTGTTAATTGAAACAAATTTTAACACATTGCGTACCGCCGTTGTGCGAGCGCCACCTTACTTTTTATGTTCTTTTCGAATAAATCATAACTACCTTATCAAAATTTTTATCAGTGATGACAATTTTACAATGTTTTACGGCTCTGGAAATGAGTGCAAACAGTTCAGGCACATGGAAAAATGCCAAGTAAATCAAATGAAAGAGTATTCTCTCGAGTGAAACCGTGGTAGCAATGTGTTAGAAAAAAAAACGAAAAGCTTCCTTAATGGGGCCACAAAAGGTGAGACAAAAGCTGGCGTATGTGTTGTCGACCGTTCATTTTTTGATTGCGTTCCTTCTAATTGGTTTGTGGGAATTGAATGGCACCCAAGTATTTGTGAACAAAAGCGCTGTGCATCAACAGATCTTACAAATTATCACGTAATGAAATTAATTTTTTATTCCGTTTAACTATTCTGTGAATTGTACTCAGAGTTTACAATATTTTTTATTTTAAATCAAATGTTGTTTTGAATTCTTAATATTACTGATCGTGAGACTTTTTTTGGTCAGACATACATCTGCAAACAATGAGAGTGGAATGTGTGGAGTTTCCTCGAGAGATGGGACATAGCAAACTCTTTCTATCTTTATTCTGCTTTATGCTTTTTTTGCACTTTAAAAGAGAAAGAAAAGAAAGTTCGGGATGAATTCCTTACCAGAGTGAGTGAAGTATCATAGATAAGAATGATAGAGAAGGAACCAGATCTATGAACCCCCTGTGGAGAGCGGAGCTCTAGAGAGAGGATTTGGGACGTCAGCGCCTTGTTTGAGAGCGGCCGTTGTTGAGAACGGTTCCCGCTCTACACAGCCCATTCTAATGCACCCGCTCCTATTGATCTTTATTTTCGGACTCAACATCAGTCAAAGGGAATTGGCTCTTCACTTTCAATATCCTCATACTATTGTAGCATTTTCTACTCTTTATCGTCTTTTGCTCAACTGTTTGTAAGAATAGGTCCTTCCTCAACTATTCATTCTTTTTATCCCTTCTGTGAGAAGATCTTCGTTCTCCTTACCTAATTCAAATATTTACAATTGATTTGTCCAATTTATCACCCAATCAATTTCAGGATCTCCTTTATCGTCGCCTGCGATGCCTCGCCAACTACGAAGCAGCAAACAAGAATCTCGAACGTGCTCGCGGTCGCAACAACAAGGACATTCCGAAGGTACAATCAGTCACGTCTTTTTAGTTCGTTAAAAATGATTTGTTCAATGATTCGTTTGTTTGGTCCTTCTGTTACCAGTCCGCAGATTACGGTCAAAAATCAAGATGTTCCGCAAAGAGAATCGTTTTAGGTGGGAAGCAGTTTTCCATCGGGACCCAGCTCTATGAAAATAATTTCTTCGTGAACAGTGCAAATTTGGTTTGACCATTTAGCGGTGGTTATCTATGTGGATCATTTACTCGAATTATTTGCCAATAGTTTATGAAAAAAAGTGTGGAAAGGGATTTCTCCGGGACTCTCTGTTTAACATTTCCTGAACTCGGAAATAAAGACCTTTCGATTTTTCAGGTTTTTATTGAGTGTTCCTTTGAAATTAACCCTAAGTTCAGTAGTTTTTCACTAAAGAGAAATAATGCTTGTAAATGGTTTTTCCTTAGCTGAAGGGTGTACCATGTTGCAGGCTGAAAATGAACAGCAAGAGGCGTGCAAAAAATTCGAGGACATCAGCGGCAATTTGCAGGCTGACAACGCAAGCAACCAAAGGTTGAAAAAAATTCGAAGGACATCAAGTCCGGCTAAAAGACCGAGCTGAAGGATCTGAAAAAACGTCGAGTATTGGCGTTCAAGAAAAACCTTGCTGATCTCGCTGATCTTGAGATCAAACATGCTAAGGTATGGAAGATTAGTGAAGCTATATCATTATTATATTATTAATGGCTGCATTATTGTGCGTTTATTTTTCCGGCGTTGGACGCTTGTGGCGCGTAGCCACGCCATCTGTTTGTTTACTGCTTTTCCGAATCGTCATTACGGCCAGGGTCCCGAAGAGGCCGTCGCCGCGGTAAGGAAGACACAGCGTCAGCAGTAGTGCGGTGTGGGAACGCTAAAGTGTTAAGATTTCTTGCTGACTCTGCCTTGTCACCAGCGCCGACGGACTCCTGCGGTCACCCATTACTCCATCGTTATTCCAGCTAGTGTATTGTCGCGCTGTGAATAAGCAATGTTACAGACACGCTCTGGATATCAGAACTGTCCAGTCATTCGACGAACGAGTACGGCCATGCGGTGCAAATCTGCACGCAGCATCCGCGCGTCACTAGAGTGATCGTCAGTGGTGACAATTGTCAGCTCTGTCCCGGAACCTCTTCAGGACCTAGATGTTGCATGACACAAAGAGGTTTCAAAACTTTTTTTTTCAAAGGAATCCAAATTGGCCCCAAAAGCTGCAACTAATCCAAGTTCTCATAGCCTTCTGGAAGACTTGAAAATAAAGCTTCCGTTGCCTCTTTGTGTTATACAACATTTATGCTATGAGAAATGTTTGACAACTTGATTTCATAGTTCACTTGATTAACTACTTTTCATTCTCAACATATTTTTTCAGTTCGTATAACTTCCTAGTTCACTGTTAAGCCCATGTCACACTTTGCGAATCGAGTGATTCGCTAGCGTACGCGGTCGCGTCGCGGCCAGCTAATAGCTCGGTTGGCTGGTATCGCAACGCGACGCTAGCGAATTCCTCGATTCACAAAGTAGGACGTCGGGCTTGTATGGCTACAGCTTCCTTCCTTCGTGATATCGAATCTCAATTTTATGATTGTCATCAGGTCACCTTTTTCGTCCAAAAAACAAGGTTACTGTACTTTGTCACAGTTGTTGTCATGTTCCGGATTGTTAGAAAAATGCGTTGGCATTTTTGTAGATGGAAGGCGAAAACAGGATGAGATAGCATCGCATGGGAAGTGCTCATTTTTCATATTGAGAGGTGCCTACATAAGCAACATCGCTCTCATTTATTGGCAATATCGCTTCTCTCAGTATACTTTTCTAACCGTATATTTTGCTTTTGTTTGTTTTTTTTTGGTGATCCAACCCGTCGCGATAATCTCTATTAACAAGCGGTTACACAGAAATTCCAGAGCTCATGCTTTCAACGGAGATAAAGAGGGAACAGCATTGTGACACTCGTCGTCGCTTGCCTCTTATTCTCTTCATTCCAGAGAGCATGGTAGCATCTGCATGATATCTGGAGTGATAAAGTGGGGCGGGGAGACGATGGGAGGGGAATTGGCCAGAAAATAATAGAGAAAGGGTGGGGCTCACTCTCAAGCATGTGAGAGGAAAAGAATTCTCAACAAGAAACACTTGACGGGGAACATGAGTGCGCTAAGGTCGCAGAGAAGGGAAGCAGGCGGGCTCCTGCCCAAACAAGCTGCAGAATTCGCACTGACTTCACGCTGTTATGCAAGCCTCTGTTTTCCAACCAGAATACAATGGATGGCAGATTCCTGACTAAGGGCATTCATTAACTTCTATGGCTTTTTTGAGTCCTTACGATCCCAAGAAATTCACGAAAGAATGTTCATCGTGCCGCAGACAGGAATGCGCCATGCATCATATTTCGTTTGAGAAACGTAGTCCTTTTGACAACTTTATAAGAAGCTGCTAGCCCTTTCCGCTAGATGTTGGCCAGTCGTGAAAGCGGTTGAAGTATTGTGAGAATATGCACAACAACGGCTATTCCAGGCTTGGAACATCTGCTCAATTTCAGTGGTCCTCTTCCTGATATGTACTTTTTAGGTCCTATCAGCAAGGGCTCAATAAAATCATTTGTGATCCCTTTTCCCATTGTGAATCGGTTTCGGTTGATGTAGGCAATTTCTCGTTCGGTGGTCGCTCAGTACGGTACACGGTGATGCATCATGAGATCATCTGATTAGTATGCGTCTGTTCTTGTGTCCCGATGGTGTACTTTTCCATGCCGATAATGTGAGCGATGGTATCGCAGCGCATTCGAATGTGCTTTCGACTCCACGCCAGGTCGAGTTCACATGCGCAGGCGTTGAGCAAAGTACCTTCATCAAATCTCGAAAGGGCTGGGTTTTGTTCACAAATCGCACGAGAGTGATGTTTATTTCATAGATGCATAACCTTCCCATCAACTTCCTCAATGTGTTTCTTTTCTGTGAGCTACCATTCTAACCCCCTAAAGCTATCTTTTTTGAGGTCCTGGAGCAGGAAAATATCAAACGCGTCCAGAAGTAAGCACTAGACCAGGTCATATATTGAATCAGTGACTTTGTCCCTGTCCTGTGGGCCGTAAGGTATGCTTCCCTGAAGGGTTGGGGGACGAAAATCCCTGTAAAACTTTTCTGTCTTCCCAGTTGGGATTGTCCTGATAAAGGGCCACTTTTAATTCATGTGGTAGGTTAAAGGGAACAATCGTTACTGAAGTGAAGGACACGGCCAGTTATCAATCAAATCAAAAAATAAAGTTAAAGATATTTTCGCCCCCCCCCCACTCAACGATTCTGGAAGACAAAACACTTACGGCCTGGAGGGTCACACACAAATTGCCGTTTCTCTCACCTATGCTGCCTAATCATAGATGGCACGGACATACGGGATGTCGGTCAGTGTGGACCATCGCGCGAGAAGCGCGGCGTCGCGCTGTGCCTTTACCGCTGAGGGTGCCGCATTCAATAACCTTGTATCGGTACACTGGTCTTCTAATCTTTTTATTCGCTTAAATTAATCAATTTGTTTGTTTATTTATTTACGTCGTTACTCGATTAAGAGTTGCACCAACGTTACTTACTGTTAGAGAAAACAGTAATCAAACCTAGGGAACAAAACATAATTGAGAAATAAAAATAAGGCGGTGAAGTGGCTTATACAATGTTTAGCTATTGCAAGGTCTTTAACAGTAATGGATATAAAATTATTGATTGTTAAAAAAGCTGAGTTGGTGGAATGAAATGGTGCCCCGGTAGCGTAACTGGTAGCGCACTTGCCCGGAAAGCGAGAGGTGCGGGTTCTAGTCCCGCCTGGGGCGAAAGTTTTGTTCACAACCCAGCATTCTTGTGAAACATTCGCAACGCGAACTGCGGCGTTAAAACAGCAGTTAACAAACAAAACAAGTCAAAATTCATTTAGTGTTTTTTGACTTCGAATGGAAAGTTTGCAATCGTTTTCGGAAGCTGACGTAATCTTGAAAAATCTCTCGGTTTTTCGCATAGTTTGAAGCTTCTCATATTTATTATAATATTTATAAATCCTAAATCTCGGCGATTTTTTGTACTTAATTGGGTGATGGAGAATGAAAGGGTATTACGAGCACTAATACAATGAAAGTGTTTCAGGCACAGATTCAAGTAGACTAGAGGAAACTTATCGCTCGGCTTGAAAGAAACAACCTGTAAGTTTCTCGCTGAGCAGTGTGACTGGTTTTTCTTCCCATGCGTTTTTTGTTTACAGTTGCATTACTGTTTTTTTCTTCTCTTTTTCGCCCATGGACATCATTTTCACGCATTATGTATAATTTATTCTGTTTTTTCTCCTGTATTCTCAGATTGCGTGTGCCTATGTTGATATTTGTAGTACTTGTGCAGAATCTATTTGAAAAATATTTTGTTGAGATTATTTTTTTAAATTTTGCGTAATGAGATCAAATTATCTATTTTGTTTCTCAGATGGTTTTGTTCTTCACATGACTCTGCTTCACTTTTAGTCGTAATAAAGTTTGTGAGGTTTGTTTTCCTATTGTGTTTGAGTTAAATCGTTGTGTACCGCGTTGATGCCGATTTCATTAATACTTGTAATTAGTTATACTGCAAAAAGGGTCAGGTTCGCAATGTTCGTCGTTATGCGTTTTTTATGATTTTGAATGCCATGAATAAGCATTTCGCCACTGCTCCGCGTACCGTCACGTTCGTCTCGTTTTTTTTTCAAATTTGAGGGTTAATGGCGCAGGTCGCGACCAGGTGCTCAGAGCCTGAGCAGAGGAGTATAACACTATCCTGACTCGAAATTGCTAAAACTTTGCATCGACCGCTGCAATTTTCACTCGTTCGTTCAGCTTCTCGTACGACGTGCCTTTGCGTGTAATCCCTCTCCTCGGCACGTTGTGTCTCTCTACAGTGCCAGGGCCGACTTTGCAAGAGATTGAGTTTTTAATGTTCTCTATGATTTTTTTTGTCTTCTTTTCCTCATGTAGAGCCTCTTCACATCTGTTATTTGTTTTCTTTGAGAGGAACAGCACCCTTATCCGATCGCGACCGGTGCATTTAAGTCGCCACTCATCTTCGATCCCAGAATTCTCTTTGCCTGTGTTCTTCCTTTGCATTTGCTTCCGTCATCTAGAGTTATACAGCGTGCTAAATTTGAATCGTCTGTCAAGATTCCTCGATTTGATCCCTTTGTGCAAAGTGTTCCTACCCATTGAATTTTCATGTCATGGCCTTATATGATAAAAGAAGGTTCTCTGCGGAGGCGGTCCTTTTTTAAGAAGTGAATCATAAAAGCATAAAGCGTCCCGCGTAGATCGACACCTCCTGGTGCACGCCTAAAGCACCACTTGAATAAATATTAAGTCTAAACCCCCCCCCATTTGTATACACGGGTCAATAGTGTTCCATCTTCTGCTATTCTTCTGTACAGAAAGCAATGCGTGCATATTTTGATTGCAGTTGTCCACGTTGTACGTAACATTTGGGAATTAGTGGTGGCGGTTGTTCACCTCATTGGGAGTCACTGGAATCCAGATGTTCAGTACCCTACCCTACCCCCTGAGTGCCTAACAATTTCTCAAGTACTGCCGCCAAATTCAGATTTGAATAACCAAAAGGACAGGAATCGTGAATATTACGTTGGCGGAATATTTTGCATGCTGCTCTATCGAGCTGTTATGAGATGAGAGTAGTTTCTTGTATCAGCTGTCAAACTTACCGCATAGTTGGGCCTGAACTTAAAGTAGAACTACAGGA
Source organism: Ostertagia ostertagi (assembly GCA_036418205.1). Classification (NCBI taxonomy): domain Eukaryota; kingdom Metazoa; phylum Nematoda; class Chromadorea; order Rhabditida; family Trichostrongylidae; genus Ostertagia; species Ostertagia ostertagi. The sequence continues at coordinate 13,254 of MU900605.1, read as the reverse complement.
GGGGTCCATACAAAAGAAGTAATTTTCCAAGAGCTGTTCACAAAGCTGGAAAATTTGCCGCTCCATGGCTTGACAAGTGATCTTGAGGCTTCCACTCATGCTGCAACCGCCTGCAGTTGTCATTCATGATACAGTGGTCTACGTAGCCGGTTGTCTGGTCTCGCTCACAGCAATGCTCTCTCTTCTCTCCTTCTGTCATCTCTCCTGGGCGTGTCTCTTCGATTTAGAGCCAACCTAGCACTTTCCTTCGCGCCTATCTTTATCTTTATCTTTGTCAAGTTGACGTAAACGAAGTCCACGTGGGTACCTGAAATACCTGGATTTCCGAGCCAAATAAATCTCTTCATCTTAATAAGCGATTTCAGAAGATGGCTATAGGAGAACGGGTGGTGGTTGTATAAGTGAAGAGAGTCAGACACTGTCTAACTTCGTTATAATCGAAACTTAGGCTGGTGTCAGCGTCCGCGATCCATGGATCACAGAAATCACAAGTGCCCCTATCATACTGCGAGGTGCTCTCCAATCCCGCCGCCATTTCTGCTTGATGGTGATGGTTGAATGACGACTGTTCATGATTCTACTTGTTTCATATTCAGTGTTTCAAATGTTCAAATGGGGCACTTGCAATTTTTGCGATTCGCGCGAATCGCGCGACGGATCGCGGACTCTGACCAGCCTTACGCAGGGCTCTTTCTCCTTTTTGAATCATTTTATTTCAACGATGAGCAATAAGGCCATCACAATGCAGAAGTTAAGACAGGCCAGTCGTTTTTCGTCTAGGAGTATACTTACGCTACGCATTTTTCCTTAGAGTTTTTCAAAATTATGGGAAATTATCGCTATGGTTGCTGCAGAAATACTTTAGTAAACATTTTTCGTGCCATTGTTCGGTTTTCAGTTTTGTCATGTTTTGGTGAGATTACTTATGTGCCATTTCATTGTCTCAGAATGCGTAAATAGTCCTCGGTGATACAGTGACGTAAGTATTGAGTGACGTGGAGTCAAACGCGGAAACCATTGTCTTTTAGCGTGACTGCATGTTCACTGACGTTCTTGTTTCTCTCGTGTCCGGGATTTATCGTTGACGTTATCGCTTGGTTATCATGTTCGATCTGATAAGCCTGTCGAAAAAATGTCGTCACTTATTGCTAATGGTTAGTGTCTTACAGCGTTTTTCAGCTCGTTTGCTTCTCATATTGGCTCCGACATCTAAGTTTTAACAAATTTCGGCCGGGTCTGTTTGGTCAGCATAGGGCAATCATGCGTACAGTTTCTCTGCGCGAACGAGTGTGAGCGTCGAACATTCTCAATGCTTGTACACAGCATGTCAAGGGATTACTGGCCTCATCTCTCGACTCCCGTTAGACGTGGCTGCAACTCACCTGGCTCGTGGAGTTGACCTAGCTTTTGTATTGGCTGTGGACTCGCTAGCATGATGGCCCCCGCGCTAACTTGGTAAATAAGATTCCATTAATTTTCGTGCCTACAACATTGCGGATCTCTCTCTAGGTGAGATATGCCGTTTACACAATAAGATACACTATCGATGAGTGCCGCTCTTTCTGGCACGTCATAGCTTTGTCAGTATTCCCCGTTCCTTTTGCTCTGGCCATGATGTCTTTTAGCCTGCGCTGTCTTGAGGTTAAGGCCTACCTCATGTCAAGCGGAGGGACGGGAATTTATGAAACGCTGAAAGAGCAGAGTAAGTGCATGTTATAAGCAAGCGCTATTTTCGGTTATATGCGTCCTGTATCGCGGGTCGACAAGTTACCAATATAGTAAACTAGGGTCCAAAGGACATCTGTGTTCCAGTAAGGCTTTAAATAATCCTACTCGTATGCATATACGCCTAAGTGTTGTGTGTGTGGTGTGGTGTGGTGTGTGTGTGTGTGTGTGTGTGTGTGTGTGTGTGTGTGTGTGTGTGTGTGTGTGTGTGTGTGTGTGTGTGTGTGTGTGTGTGTGTGTGTGTGTGTGTGTGTGTGTGTGTGTGTGTGTGTGTGTGTGTGTGTGTGTGTGTGTGTGTGTGTGTGGTGTGGACCTTAAGCAGGTGAAACGGAAAAAACCTTATTCTGAGACTGCACTTCTAGGATCATGTTCGTACATGGAAACAGTTTTATCACAATAGGAATGCCATTGTGCCGAATTTCAAAAATTACTAGGGTACTGGAGTCTTTAATGAGTGTTAGCAATGTTGTCAATGTGATGCGGAAAATTAAAATATGAATTCATGAGAGACCCTGAGTCACAAACTTCTTAAGAAGTAGCTAACGGAAGACAGTCGATCTCATACGGTTTGCTGACGGTCGTTAGGACCTGTATAAATTCTGCATACATCCATGTTTCACCTGATTATGGATTATGGACCAAACATATCAAGCGAAATATTCTGGGACGAAGTGTAGTGATTGTTCCCCCGTGCACCGCGTGCGACGACACTTACTTTCTCATGGACATTTTCAGTACATTTCACATTGATTACGGTTAAGTGAATCCGTTTGAGGGTTTTGCCAAGATTAGAACATTCAGACGTTGTGATTTTATCTCAAAAATGTTGCCTAGACACATGGGCTACAGTAAGTCAGAGTAAATTGTTTCCTAAGTTGAAATATTCGTGGTGCGGCGTGAGACTTAAATATTGCAAACTTCATTCTAGAATTACGCTGGCCCTGTCCCTTCGTCAAAGGCGAATTATTAAGGTAGGAATTTATTTGATGAAAAAGGGCAACCCATTCAAATTGAGGAGAGATGGTGAGTAGTACCAGAAAGAAAGCGAAACCACGAAAAACGGCCCAGAACCGGAGAAATGGGACCCCTTCCTTGTCCGTTGATTTGAGCATTGATGGGACTCTCATCGCTTTGCCCTCTTCAACCCTACGCTCTCTCAGCTATCTAATCACTCGCCACCTATTGTACTACGGCGAGTGATCAGACGATCGGTGGGCGGAGATCGCCGAACTCGCCAACTTTGAGCCATGCTAGATCTCAGAGGTCAAATCTTTCGATGCCGATTGCGTGTCTGTCCGCACCCTCAAGAGATTCACCGCTCTCCCCACTAGGCGATTTCTCCCTTCTTCGACCTTCGTTCTTTCCGTGCAATCCTCCTTTAACTAAGAATTGAGCAGGATCAATAATCGCGCAACAGTTCGTTGGATCGGATCGGGTAATCAAAGCCGTTCCCCGAAGTGGGTGGTCGATGACTTTCCGCCGCGCTTTAAAAATGAACAACGACCTTCATTAGGTGTACTTTAGTGATCACATTCGTCACACAATTTTCAGATTGCTAAACGGGATGCACAACGAGACGTTCTCTTCAATCGGTTAAAAATATTGAAAGGTCGCACAAAGGACGATCATCTTGAAAGAAGAGGTTCGCCCCATTGGATACTGTAACCTATACTATTTTTACATGATTGATGACTGTGTTTTATAGCTGGAGACGTTCCTTATTAGTCAAGGTCACGAGTCGAGACAGAATCATGACGTGGGCTGTGTGAGTTGTCATCGCGAGATAGAAAGCGCTATGACAGTACAACTTTGGCTCATCCGCGGAGATCTGTTGTGTGCGCTCGCTGTATAGTGTGTGTGAGGTCAGCTCGCATGCATAGAGGTGTTGGTGTGTGAATGTTTGGTGGTGCGATAATGATGAAATGTTTTGCCTGTGCTCGGTGATCGTGAGTTGATTGTGTGCGACATATGTAAGATAGTGGTGGACGTGATGCTGTGAGTAGTCGTGGTCGAATGCCTGTGCTGACTATGTGTGGTTGATGTGTGCTTACTGTTTCTCGATTGATGCGCATCTTACAAGTGAGTTGTTCGGGGTAGCAGATGTGAAAAAAGACTGAAGGCTCGTAGCATAACGGCAACCTTTTGGAAGGCTAAGTTTGTTTCCAAGATATGATTCCTGGACCATGCGCGCAAAAACAGCAACACAGTCTCATCCTAATTTTACAATTTATCATTTACATTTTAGAAAGAAAAATTATTCGTATCTACATGTTGCCTGAATCCTCTTGGAGAGTGCCTCAGCAGATGCTCCGCGTATTTCGGGCAATCAATCATCCTGCGGAAGCCGCACCATTCTCTGCTCTTCTCTCCAGTTTTTATAGGAAACCATTGAAAATTTGCGCGAAAATCTGGCCATCTGTATGACGTCGTTTTGCCAGGGAACTACTGCCTTGTTTATTAGGGTGCCCGAGAATTTCTGAGGTCCTTGGACCAGATAAACTCCTAACAAAATTATATGTTCTCGGTGATGAAAACCTGAAGCACCTCTACAAGGTGGCCACCAATGACGGTAACAAGATTAAATGATCCTGGGAAAATCTGTACAATCAAAGGAGACAAATCAGAAGCAACATTGTCTCCTAGCCTGCAAGGAATGCAGTGCTTCTCGTCTACCCATTCAAGACTGATTCCACTGTGAATACTTCCTCATCATTGGAAAAGATCGGCAATGGAGAATTGAGACACCTTTTCCGTTCAGCGCGGCTTTGTTTTCACTTTAGTGTGAGCGTTTGGGAGCGGGGCTTCCCCTTGGATATTTTCTGGTGATTGTCTGCCAATAAGTGCCTCAGCGTTGATGCAGGAGATGAATGGCGGATTAAACGTGTTAGCTCGGCTTCGCGCCGACTTTCTGAACATTGTTTTTAGTAGCAATGCTAGCTTTCCTTCCACGTCCAACCAATCATTACTCTTTTAGTTCGTTGAGTTTTGCAGCATTACTATCCTTCTATTTTATAAAGCGCTAACTTTGTGTGTCGGTTTGTGTATCTGTATGTGTGTGTGTGTGTGTGTGTGTGTATGTATGTATGTGTGTCCGTCCGCAAAATGAAGTGAGTGAGAAGGAAGCTCATGGGATAAACAAACCGCTAACAAATCGGGTAGCTTACAGGATTTGAGATATCAATGTTTTGTAGCAGGATAGTTGTGATAACACTCTTAGGGCTATATAAACACCTGCTTAGCACACTTCCGTTCATTCCCACAGTGCTGCAGTGGCAGCTGGAGGCAGTGGAGAAGCGGGAAGGGAAGATCAGAAGAGGAAGCGAAAAATCTACCGTCATATCATGATTGTGTCCCTTCTACTGTTTGAAACACCATTGTGTTGCATACGCGTCACTTCCAGGAGGTGGTGTCACAGGAGGAAGGGACCATAGCGGAGGATAGAAAGCTTGCGCAGGAAAGGAAGGTCCCGGCGGTTGACGGGGGACTAATCTGGTTATTTTAAAAGAACTGAATTGTCTGAAGTGTAGCATCACCAAGTTCCCTGAAAAGACAGCCAAGCAACGCGATCGTCCAATCATGAAAGGAATGTCTTCAAACATCCAAGGAACAAATCTGTATAGGGACCATAAATCAAAACAATAACATCGAACAATAACACCCAGACACGTAAACCTAATTTCAGCCGCTCCGGTACAAAATTCGAAGTTGCATGCAACTCGCTCTTATCAACGAACCTTGTGGTCCGTCTGTACCTTGTCTGAAGTAGAACTCGCGGCCCCTTGGTTGTAGAGCTCACAACCCCCAGTGGCAACCTTCGCCCCTATGATTGGTGTTCTTTTGGTGAGGCCACCACCGCATGCGACCCGCTTCGTGTGAACTCGTCAAGCATGTGCCATCAAACCTCTCACTTGAAGTGTCAGGTTCCTTGTTTTTCTTTACCATTGCATCAGCCCTCCATGGTGCCTAGAAACACATGCGGTTTCGGGCGCCAAAGCATGCCCCGACTGCCTAACCCAAAGCGGTCGCGACCCGCTGGTGCCTCTGTACGCGCCGACGGTAGTTCTTAGCACTGTAAGCCCTCGCCAAGGAGCGCTAATGTTAGGAGAGCATACTATACGTTTTGCGCTTTTTAAACCGCCTTTTCGTCTGTTGAAATCTCATTAACAAAAAGGATCTTTTTTTGTTCCAGCAACTCAAAACCTAACACCGTTGATGGCCAAATACCATGATGCTTCGTGCACTTTTAGCTTTACCTGCATATCTAGCATCAGTCCACAAAGTGTAATTTCCCAGTATTTTTTTATTCGCAATTTTAACCTTCTGCATTGAACTTTCCGAGTGGTCATCTGTGACCGCTTAACACAAGTTGTAGGGTACAAACCTAATTGTTCGCTGTGCATAAGCCATTTAATAGTAATAATGTAGCCGAATATGGGTGAGGGAACAGGGTATGTGGTTACTGCTGGGAAATGAAATGAAGATGGTGCTTGGGGCATGTGTGAAGAAAAACGAAAAAACGAGAACTCGTGGTAAACTAATCCCTTTTAATTTGCGCCATATAAGCAGCCAACAATTCCCCGCACCAACAGAGCTCAAGTATCATTCTATCATTATAACAAAACAACAAAACGTGAAAAACGCAAAGATGCCTTTTTGGATAAGCGTGCAAGCCAAAGAAAAGCACTCATTGCAGAACGAGAGAACGAAAGCGGAAATCAGGATCGAGTAGTGAGGACTCTCTGTGATTCCTCCTCCTGTACCTGCGGAGGCTTTAGTCGTTCCTCCCCTCTAGCCGAGAACTGGATCAACGACAAGAGTTCAGTTTCATTACTCAGCATCGTCGGATTTCTGAAGCCGGAGGTGTTTCCGTTGAATGAGTACACAACCTTTCAACTAATGCGTTAATGTTATCATTCATTCTACTTCCTTGCCGTGTGTTCTTTGCCATAGATACGATTTCGTGAGATGGCCATGGTCCATTATTAGGCCACACCGTCCTACGGGGCGCATTCACTGGAGCTAGAAAGTAGAGCGGATACATAACCACAGATATCCACATAAGGATAAAAGATTCAGTAAAAAAGCTTATATAATAGCGTACTTCGTCAATTGTATCACCGTTCAGTGGACGAAGCTTTTGCGAGTACGTTGTGTCACTATGGGATGATCGCAGAAAATCTACAAAAATTTCACATGAGCAAAAGAATGTGTTTTACATGGATCCCTATCACAGTATCTCAGGTGATCTGCAAGGGAACATTTGATATCGGATCGTCAAGGCGTTGATCGTTTTCAGGAAAGACTCCAGGAGTAGTCATAAGCGAGGAAAGGCCATGGATCAAACGAAATGGCAAGCTCTAAAAAACCGGAGTCGACCTTCTAAGAATTCTGGGAAGGATGTAACGTTCCCTACTGACCCTAAAGAACTCTATAGGACACTGAAGTGAGAATTTCTTGTTTGTCGCTATAAACTACTGATTTTGTGATCGCCTGAGAAAACCTCATGGTCATATGAAAACTTTTTCACAAAGCCTCTGACTGGTTCTTTTACACTGTCAACACTGTGTTGATTTGCTTTCCAGGGCTCTCAATTCACTGACAGCAGAGCCAATGACATTCCTAAAGGACGATACAATGTCAGGGAACTCACTGTTCTCGCGGCCCCGGTAAGCCATTCCTTTATGGAAAAACTTACCTGCAGGTGAGGTCACAGCGATCGCGCGTTGAAGAAGCAAGCTTTAGCTAACATAAATTTTCATTTCGAATGCGAGCAGTAAGTGTGACCTGATTTTGCTGTGTGCTCGCGAAACCAGAATCCCAAGCTTCGCCTTCCCGACGCGAGCCCAAGATTGACATATGGTTGTGGTTATATGTTATGCGGTTTGTGGTGTCCAGTTCGAGCTTTCTCTGATTTCGGATAGATATGGATAGGAATGGTGGGCAGTAGAGTCCGTCGGTATATCGAATATCCTTTTACTAATGTGTCCATAGCCCTAGAGCAAGCCACACATCAGCTGCCAGCTTTGAATAGTTGATTCTTGTTGATAAAGCACCGTGAAGCAACAACCAAGAAGTGACCGAAGAGGACTGGACTTTAGCGCATGTAACACACAAATGTTGTCACTCACTTCTCCTGCCCTGTCTGCTCCCAATCTATGTTCCTCTCCACCCACCCACTCCTTGAAAAATTGCAAAGGCGATCGCCCTTCGAGGATTTTTTCACCTTTATTCACCTCTCGAGAGGCTTCTCGTTGCCCACTGACACACTGCTGTGACTCCACATAATCACACACCCAGCTAGCCCTGCAGGTTAGCTTTTCACATCCCCTGAAGCTACTGCTGCGCATTTAATCAATACTTTGCGCTAATTTGTTGAATTCAGTGCTTATCAAAGCCGGACAGTCGATCCATCAGAGCAAAAGTCAGAAGCGGACGAAGATGTGTTCAAGGTACGATGACAAATGCTTCATTTCTCGTGACCTTCGATAAAAAATCTCTTATTCGCACGACACGAGATACCTTGGTTTTAGAAGTTCTCTGAACTGACCGATATACACGGTATATATCACCGGGCCAGAAGTCGCAGTCCATTCACGAAACCTGGTTAGTCATTATGTTTCTAGTTAACAGTTTTCAATTGGCCCTGTTTGGGTTGCCCCCAGTCTATCCAAAAGTAAAAACTCGTGAGGCTGACACTGTCAAAATTTGAATGCAGTACTGCTAGATGATGCGACCGCGAACAAATCAAGCCTGTCAGAACCTAAGAAGTGGCATCCGCTTCTTCTCCGTTGACTCCAAATTTAGACGAGTTAGCCACGGTTATTGGATGTTGCAACAACTTATCGGCGTGGTTCACCCCCCCCCCCTACGAATTGTAAGTTAGCACCATCGTTTCTTGTGTTATCGTTATGATAATATGCAGTCTTACTGCGCAGAAGAGGTACCCAAACGCGGAAACGAAAGTTGAAATAAGTAAGATGTCAAGGTAAGGCGGCTTGATAAGAAAGGCGCTCCTGAATACAACATTCTGGATTCCATAGCTCCGCTAATAGGGCGCTTGCTGTCGCGAAAGCGCCACATATCGTATACATGGACTTTCCCTTCCTCCTCTACTGCCCATCTTTCTCTTCAATGAACACTAGTTTTATTGAGAGTTTTGCCTTTAAAGCGAGAGATTACGATAAAGTGTGTATGCAGCGTGGAAGTACATGCACCATTGGAAGCAGTAGTCAGGGGCCCAAGGAAACGAAATGTTGCGTTTTTGTGGTCAAAGGTGCGCTAGTTGCAGCGTACAAGGCTTGCCATTCCTTTCTGAGCCCCGCCACGGTCTGTGCTCCGCCCCCAGCAGCAGCGCCCTTCGATTGCCAATGTGACGAGATATTCCACTTCCAGAGTGTATCCTATAACTTTTCATGGGATGCGTGATCAATCAAAGCATGATGCTTGCTGAAATGATAGAGGCTATCAGCATAACATGTGCAAACGACCTCCTAATTGGTTGCTAGCTCCAGCAGAAACCACCGAGTGTCGGCAGC
>MU900542.1:0-13257 GCA_036418205.1 Ostertagia ostertagi | reverse complement strand
AGCAGATCAAGCATTCCGACGCAGACAAGATATCGAGCGGTGGGCGGAGCGTGTCGCAGCAGGTGGAGCGTGTCAAAGTTCTTAGCGCCTAGCGTCTAAATAACGGTTTTCGAAGTAGGGAAGTGACGCGACCTCTACACTTGCGTACCTAGCGCTTCTAGCCACCGTAAAGGCTCATTAAGTGGGTCTGAGCCCGAACTTTGCCTTTAAACATGAATGTATCAGTTGTGATCACTGGAAACAGCACACAAAGTTTCACGCATGAAGATTCGGTTTCCGAAGAGAAACAAACTTACAAAAACTACACTCTATGGACAATCGAAGGTAAAAGGCGCGGAGCCAAAGGCGAGGCATGGAAAGAAGTCCGCCCTTGGGCGGCTACGTATCAGGCGACGCAATGAAAGAATCGGGTTAAAGCGCGCGATTTCGGAGAGGGAGACAAATCGATCGATAGAATAGGATGGCAGTAGAAGTGTGAGATGTGAATGCAATAAGTCAAAAGGCCAGAAAGAGTTTCTAGTGAAGGCACTCCAAGAACCCATGTGGAAGCATTCCCGTCGCCAGCATTTGTGACAGATGTGCGGCGGTACTTTGAACGCGTAGCAGCCCTTTCGGTTTTTCGAATTTTTTACCAAAACAATGCATTTTTCTGTTCTTTTCCCTCTTATCAGTAGATGATGAGTCTCAAGCCAGTGAATGGCTAAAATAGAATCATGATTTTTCCTCAAGGGATTTCTTTAAGGGGTGCTGTAGCACCGTTATCCTGTATCAAATGCTATCGATCTTTGAGAAGCGAAATCGAATTTTTTCTTCTCAAGTTACACGTTTTCTTAATCGTTTCTTTAGTTCCTCAATATTTCTACTCACACACATACGAAAAGTTCCTTTTTGGTGCATTCTTGGTTGAGGAGGTAAAAAGAAAAAAACCGTACAAGCAGATATATAGTGTTATACGCACTCACGTGCCACGGCTCAGGACCCGCGTGTCCACAATGTCTCACTGTGCTCACTGTGTAGGATCTTGAAATAGGACCCGCGCGGTGTGGTTTGCTGAAAGAGAAGGGGAATTTTCCGCTCTTCGCAGCAGGGTGAATAACGGTCGAGGAAAATTCTCGACCATAGTTCTCTGGTCGACCAATCGCACCATAAAATTCTCGACCATTGCTGAGAGCATTGCCGAGAGTGAACCATCCGCGCGGAGGCCAGCAGACGGCATCGGGTGGCGAGCAGGGTGAAAATCGTGTCGAGTACGTGGTCGCAGAAGTACGACCCCCCCCCCGAAATCGAGATCCTGGCACGACCCCCCAATAACAGAGCAAATTAATTCAATTAATTAATCAAAATAAATCCTGCAGAACAAATCAAAAAAAAAATCCTGCAAAATAATGTTATGGACGCCTCATCTTGTCATCTATGCACTGTCTTTCATCGCTGCACACTTTTGTGTATTTACTGAAATATCGACTCGAGGAAAGAGGCATTAACTTTGTGTGACCTCAAAGTCAGGTTCGTTCAGAAATGCACAGAAATCCTGAAGGCACGGGGTTGCGATTCAATCTTGATTCTTGCTTGAGTATATCAAAACAGCCGAGTGTATCAAAGGCCGATTCAACGGCAGCTGCGGCGCGATTGTCACTGGGTCAGATTTGCCTGAAATCCCAAAAAAAAACGTCCGAAATCTACACCCTCGATGAAAAGGTTGCATTCCTCCATTTCATAACCTTTGAAGCAGTTTGAGGTAGGGTTAGATAGAGCTGGATTTCGCGTTTCCAAGAAGTATTGAAATTGCTCTGAAAGCCTTCCATGCAGAAAGATAGGGTCTCTCAAATTTCGTCGAGTAAACGTCGAGGACGCTGAAATTTTCACGCGAGTTTTTGCCACTTCAAGAGCAATATCTCTCTTATGTCGTAAGATCCTGAAAAAGTGAAGATAGTTTTGGAAAGCGGAAGGTTTGCGCTTTCTGATGGTCTTCTTAGCTTTCTTCTACATTTCCTAGTTGAGAAGATATCTGCGTCGAGTATGTATCGAGGACGGATCCGGCCACCTGAAAATCCGCTCCCTCCTTCACCATTGCAAGTGTGATTCGTTGGCAACACTCGGAATGTGTCTAGAACAAAATCTTTCAACGCAAGCAATAAGAATAGGGGCAATCGTCATCATCCGATTTCGTATTGGTATAAGCCATGCATCCCTCCTCCACTCACAGTTGCAGAATCGATTGAAAGGTGTTATATGATGGGGACCTTCGAACGAAACTGTATTGTAGTAGACATAGTGTGTTGTGCTATTCCTGTAACCTAAAAAACAACTTCATTTGCCCAGCGCTTTTTCTTCACGGTTGTCGTTTTTCCGACAGGGTCCCTAACAACAGCGTCATTCTCAGCGAGGTATTAAGGGAGAAGGAGCGATAGGCAGAGGAGGTGCCTTTGCAGCGCGTGCGCACATGTGGCAGTCTTCTTTGCGGGGATGCACTTTCATTCTTTGTACTGCCTTCAAATACGCCCTTCTCATGAAGGTGGAGGAATGGAGCGACTGAACCTGCAAAGAAAATTTAATATCATGTTTTTTTCAGATGTTTTCATTTTCTGCTGCGCTATACCCTCTTACCTATCTGCACCACGATACCACTGCTGTTACTGACCCCCAAGAGTACGACCCCCCATGGACCAGCCCGACAGGTACGACCCCCCTGTCGAGGATTTCCTCGACCGATATTCACCCTGATGGCGAGTGTGAATGTCCGCGCGAGAGATCGTCTCTGATTGGGCAGTGAATCCTCGACGTGCCGTTGAGGAATCCTCAAGCGATCTTCACCCTGCTTCGCAGTGCGAAACTTTTTTTTTCGAATCTTAGGTCCACCACTGATCTGGAGTGGACCTGATGTTGACACAGCGAGAACGGATCAGTAGTGTACCTGGGGTTTCTACAGAGACAAAGGTCCCGCGCTGCAAAAAGCGGAAAGGTTGCTTGCTGTCCTAGCGGACCACCCGGTCCTCACAGGACCGACGTAGCGGTGGGTCCCTTGACGCAACTTTCCAAGGATCTTTCGCAAGGCGACATCACTTACACCTTACGTCACGTATCGCTGCCGTACCTCTCTTCATAGTAATTGCGTTCTTTTTACACATTTCGGTGCTAATTTATTTAGTTGGGCGGAGGGGGGGGGGCTAGTCGGTGCCGCGCATGTTAGGCTCCCCTTGTGTGGAACGAGGAATGCGTGAGCAATGAGGAGCGTAAGCAAACAAGGGGATAGGGATGACGAATCACTCAGCATGTGAAAAGCTGGGATGTGCGAGTTCAAACTATGTCAGCGAGGTAACACAAGCATGCCCGCCACGACGGCTACAGCTCCCCCCTACCAAATTAGCGCTTCCATTTCTTGCGATAATTATTGCGCTGTTTGACAATCGATTTACTTAAAACTGCGATACACAAATGCGACCTTTTTTTCAGTTCCGACTCATCTTCCCTTCGCAGTTTCCGGCCGCCCCTCCATTGTGCCGGTTTTATCCGGCCCTTTTTCATCCCAACATTGATGTTTGTGGTAAGTTGTCACTTAAATTTTCTGCAATTGTGCTGTAGCAATTTCGAGTTTTGTGCTTGTGTTGTGAAGCGTGTAGTTCCAATACACTTATGCAGCTGGTGAAGGGACTGTTGGTCGTAATAACGCTGTACTGTAGTTTATTCGTTTTGCTCTAACTGACAGCTGAGGGTGACGCGTGGTCAGTTCCGCACAGCTCCGGCCGCGACATATTTGCGCCTCAGGTTAGTGGCAATGGGAACAATGTCAGATCTGTGCGAAGGGAATAGCATTGGTAAAAGTAAATTTGCTGTTTTCAGTGGTAACCTTCCTCTCAACTCCGCTTGATGACGATGTTGCAGTTTTAGGCATGAAGCTGGAGTGTATCGGACTGTTTCAGCTATTAGCACCACTGATCAGAGTGGATATATTGCGTGGTGTAAGGGGGCGGGTGGGGGGGGGGTCTGATCACGGCGCCTATCAACGTTTTTTTTAACCGTTGGCGATCTTATCCTTGTCAGGCCATGTACTGGGCAGAATTTTATGAGCATTGCTAGTAGATACGTGTAATTCAGCTGTCTGAGTTGAACACTGACATGAGTTAAATGTAGCGAATAGAATAAAGGTGGCTTGCAGAAAGCCAAAAACGATAGCGAAATTTTTTGCCCATTTCCCTCCACTGGGGTTGTAACAGTGAGTAGTGGCAACATTCTACTACATAATCAAATTTCCAATGCACATCTATTGGTTTGCGATCGTATGGTTTTACGGCGATATGTTTGCCACGTTTTTTTTTGATGATTTGTTCCAGGTTTTTTGAAAGTATCATCCTTACAAAGTGGGTGGGACGAGAGTCTCGGCTCGCTTTTAGCGATAATGAATGCAATACAGAATATACTCTCCAAACCAAGGCTGGAGGAAGACGTAGCCAATGAAGCGGCAGCCACACTGTACAGATCCAGCAGGTAATCAATTTCGTTTCGAGTTATTTTATGCCTACCGCTTTGTTCAAATCCTGTTTAGAGAAAATTATTACAATCGCGTACGTCGGGAGGCTAGACGATGTTCCACGTTCGACACGTTAGATGCATTGAACGGTAAGTCGCCTGGTGCCAACGGTATCGTCAATATGATATTCACCCATGAATGTCCTTTCATTTCTCGTATCTCTTATTAATATTCATTTTTAACCCTTTGACGACAAAGGCACCCACCGGTGGGTGCCACTATGTATGTTCGCCGCGTGAGACAATGCACCCGAATGGATTTCACCCTTAAAATTTCCTTCTTTGCACTTCAAAACACATGATTGTAAGCAAGGTTCATATTATCTATGACTAGCACGGTTTACAGATGTTTATTAACACATTGACGACAACGCGGGGGATATATATCCCGCGCATTGCAGGCCATGTCGGACCGTGCGGGATATATATCCCCCGCACCCATTACACTCATTTTTTTCGCGCACGCCTGATTCTTTTAGAAGTTTCTTGTGTTCATTCCATAGAAGGGACAATTCGCTTCGACATTCGACATTTGAACAATTCGCTTTTTCATTGTTACTCCATGTCTTTCGATCAAAATTCCACTACTGTACCCCTGGTTAGGTTGCGCTCATTACAATTTACTGATTTGGTTTTGAATTGATCATTAGTTGTGTATTTATCACTCAAAATCTGCTTGAACGACCTGAGGCGAGCGCGCCCGCAAAATCGCCGCGGTCCCACGTGGCCAAAAAAGCCAAAACTCGCGTTGTCGTCAATGTGTTAAGGGGGGGGGGGGCAAGACGCGCCCGTACATGCACCATAATGCTGCAAAGGATTAGAGAACAGCGATTTCGGAAGCGGCAAAGGAGATTTCAGATAAAATGTGCTTAAATTATTGTTACTGGTTTTTAAACTTCTGACTCCTGTGAACAAATCAAAGTACCAAAATCGCCTGGGTTCAGGAAGCTGCGATGCATCATTACCCAGAAGGCCACGAAACCATCGTTGGGTAAAAAAAGTTGTGCCAAGATCCCTGCAAGGTGACTTTGCTGCTGCCCAAGTCAGTTCATGCGGTACCCATTTGTCCAGCTTTCTTACCTTCCCAAGTACCTTCAGGCGCTCCGAAAATTTCAGTATGCTTGCTCAAGGTTATGCTGCTGGCTGCCGTACACTTGTTTGGAAATCTTCTTCTGCCGGGTCTTCAGAAGGCCGCCGTCAAGAGGAGAATGTCGTCCGTAACCCCCCCTCACTTCGAATCTAGATTTCCCTAACTTGAAAGCTTCGGAGCCATCGAAGCAGTGTGCTTTTATTGCAACATCCTTAGCCCCACACAGCAATCCTATTCCGAGCTGCCCGCACAGCACTCTCTCCAAATTTCAACTCATAGAAGTGAACCTGCTCACCTCAAACCCCCCCCTACCTTGACGCCTTCACTTGAAACCTTTAAAAAAAGTGAGGTCCGAGTTCCATCAAAATACAATGGCCGAGCAAGAAAGAGAATGAAATGGGCTTTCCAACGATATGCAACAGTACAGCAATCGTATGGAAATTTCTCGGAAAAATATCAAATAATGTATGAGACATTGAAACCGGCATTAATTTCCGGACAACCTAATATTTTTGTGTTCCTTCACTTGATTTTTCTAACCTATTTAGAAAATCAATAATAATAACAATAATATTAATAGCAATAGTAATCATAATAAATATGAGCATCAATTCACTTTGTTTTGTTCCCAGGAGTCAGAAGTCTAAAAACTAGCAATAATAAATTAATAACCACATTTTATCTGAAATCTCCTTTGCCGCTTCCAAAATCGCTGTTCTCCAATCCTTTGCACCATTATGGACATGTACGGCGCGTCTCGCCCACAGATAGCTGGCGCCCAATCGCCAGCCAGCACTAATTAAGTGCCAAGATTTGAGGTCACTTCGCACCTAGTCGCGACGCAGCACTAATTAGGTGCTAAAATTTCCATTCGCACCACTTGATACACACCTGATACACACCTAATACACACCTAAGAGCTAATTTACATAGAGTTGTAGAATGTGCCATTTAGCTGCCAGCGTATTAATTGGAGTTTGCATTATTAGGCTGAAAGATTAATTACTAATCAGGACTTCTTCGTCTTCTCATAGCCCTCAGATATGGGAAGGGGTTTGAAGTGTACCGAAAATTCTCTTGGACATTCAAACTTTTAGAGGTTTTGCCCTCTTCCTCTATAGAACCCGAGTTTCCCTTCCATATTTGGAATTCTTTTGAACCCAATATACAGTTTGAAAGCCTGGAACTGCACTTTTATCTTGTTCACTGCAAAGTCAAGAATGCTATAGAAGGTGTCTTGAGGGACCATTTTGCCCAATTGTGAGCGAGAGTTGGGCGCGCCAAAAAGAGGCGTGGTCCCATGAGCAAGCTACGTGCAAATTCCGCATTGTCGTCAAGAGGGTTAAAAGGGTAAACTGTCAAAAATCGATATTCGGAATAGTGTGGTAATATAATGGTTGGAAATGAATAGATGGACGGATTTGGTGTGGATTGGCCGGTTTTCTGGGAACTCCACCTGTAACTTGAAGACAAGCTTCGGGATTAAACAGATCTGGAAGAACATTCACATATGAAGAAATGAGCGGTCTTGAAAAGAAAAAGAAAGGAAAAGAAACCTCAGATTACGCCTTGATAGGAACCTCCTCTTTCTCAGCCGCAAGCCACCATCAGGACAGGGAAGGGTGTGCTGGACGACAAAGCTCCAGTTGCTCCAGTGCCAATCATATTGAAAGGCAATGCCGCAACTGCGACCGCGCTTTCAAGCAGCGCCACCGGCAACCGGCAGCGGAAGGCGGGGCGCACGAACGAAGGATTTGCGGGTTGAGTGAAGTTCTAACGCTTTGTCGCGCACTTTCAAGTCGCAAGAAGGGCGCGACATCAAACGCTTGCTCGCCTGTGTACAGGGGTGGCCAAAAAAAAGAGCACTTTGCCTATGGCGCACATCATCGAACTTTTTGTCGCACAGGGCGCCGATGTTAATGAGAGTTTTATGGCGGAATATTCCTAAGATGTTCCCACGTAAGCAGAAGTAGGCCCTTTTTCACTGCCTCCACCGTCTTCAAAATATGACGTCATCTGTCGTCACCGTCGAGCTCAACGAGGCTTGCTGTAATCGCTCCGGCCTGAAGCTGCTACATGATTTCTTCAATTGATTAGATGGTGAATAACTTCTAGGAGACACTAGCTGTTACTGTGCAAGACCGCTTTTAACCAGCGTTTCGGGGAGGTCGTAATGGCCTATGGTACATCGACGACCTCGTTGAGCTCGTACCGTGAACCATGTTTCCGTGGGAAAATCTTCTGATGTAGTCGGTGCAGAAGGCTGTGTGACATTTAGATAGATTAGAGTGTGCTCTTTAATACTAAGTTGGGTTCAGTCGATTTGATTCTAGCAAAGTGTGATTAATGCTGAACTTTAAAGTGAAGTGTCTTTTTTTTTGGCCACCCCTGTGGTTCTCTGGGGTATAGAACAGGTAAGCGTGCCTAATACCGGAGGGTGCTTTTAACCCCATATCCCAATGCATGCAGAACAAGAATATTGTGTGCTCTTCGCATGCTGCCTTCCCGAGTACCCTCGCAAAGGTGATCTTAACAATTGGCGACAGTTTCTTGCGTAGGAGACTCGTTTTCTCCATTTATCAGAGTTTTCCCATGTTTTAAAATTGTCCTTATACTTCATCGATTTGGAGAACAGTATAATCGTCAACAATGTTAAAAATTCGGGTAAGCCACATAAATGTTAAAATTATTGAAGAAAATCAAAAGAACTAGAAAGATACTAGAATACACGCGTAATGGCTATTGTCAATGTGTTACACTAATATAACACACGTACGGCGCTCAATCTCCTACCTAAAGCGAGAAAAATAATGTGCCGCACATATCACCTCCATAGGCGTTTGAATTTGTAATCGGTTCTTATAATGAAATGCATGGGCACAGTATCTTAAGAAAGTTTGCATCATCCAGCATGAATCAGGCCAACTCTTCGGAGGTTCTGGAGAAGGGAGATTGCCTGGAGTGGGCTCTGCGCCTCTAACAAGGGAGGTCTTTCAGGGCAAGGTGCGCTTTTTCAAAACGGTTTTGTGCATATTGTAGGGACGCATGTAGGGAACGCAAAACCATGTTTCATTTTCGCTGAACGGTTATAGCAGTACCAAAAAAGAAGCATAAGGTACTGTTAAGGGTTCGATCCCCCGTGGCGACTAAATTTTGCATTTGGGTTGGCGCCTACGGTTTGGTGCCAAATCGCGCTAAATATCAAAATCAGATGTCAAATTCATCGTCAGGACCATTTTGAAGCCAACAAGTGGCCGCCAACCTTGATTGCAAAATTTAGTCGCCGCGGGGATTGAACCATCAAGAGTATTATTCACCACTTTTTTGGTACTACTAAAACCGTTCAGCGAAAACGAAACATGGTTTTGTGGTCCATACATGCGTCCCTACAACATGTACTAAACCGTTTCCAAAAAGCGCACCTTGCCCTGAAAGACCTCCCTTGTAAGTGACTGAGGCGAACTTCAAGTTTTTCATGCTTACGATCATCTTGGGGACTCCGTGTACTGGTTCAATGGTTAAATTAATTGCGGATTAGAAAGACGGTTTTTCCTGGAAGAGCGTCACTGCTGGTTTACCTGAAGTTTGACAAGCTTGACTATTCGGAAACACTCAAACTTCTGCGTGCACCATGTAGACAGTGAATGCGTAGCAGCACATCGCTCTGCTGAAGTAGTCGATTCATTTTAGTCCAGTGTGCTCGACGCCAGTTAGTGCAACGGCATAGGAAACGTATGACCTACTGCCTTAAAACGCGAGGTTGTCATTTATTGATAGAATGGTGCAAGAAGATCAAGAAATGCCACTAGATTTTGCAGAAATCGTTTTTGAGGATGATGTTTTTCAGGCGAACACACCGAACAAACACAGTTTATGCCTCCTCCGTTGCCACCACAGGTATATCGTCAAGTCTGTGGTCACTCACTTGAGCCCGGCTTGGACTGTCCAAGACAGGCTCAAGTGAGTGATCACACCACTCCGGCAGCCACACCAGTGGCACCTTGCACTTCCTCAACATATGCAGGTAATGATGGTTCAACCGGTAGGTCCATAGCAAGACGTAGACGACCACCAAGTGAAATTGAAAAAGTGTTGTTGTTGTAGTTTCAGAGGCAGAAAGGACCAGAGTTTGTCCAACAAGGGGATCCAACTCGCCTTGGTACAGCTGCTCGAATTGGTTCGAAAAGAGGGAGGCCGAGGAAGACAGCTGAAGAAACTATTGTCATGCGCCGGGGACCGAAGGTACGCATCCGAAACAGCCGAACAAATCCGCGGCTCGCTTTGGTACAGCTGGTACCAGAGGACGTGCACAGGCGGCCCGTCGCACCCGCGGTCATCGCTGAAGACGCTCCTTTCGTTATATTAGCTTGATAGGAAAGTCCTGCAACACTTTCCATTATTTGTTCTTAAATTTATCTTTTCTGCTTACAGGTTCTGACAGTCACAACGATGATGATTGAAGGTCCGGAATAGGTGGTAACCATTTAGAACCTTAACCGGGGGAAGCGATGGGGATTCAAGACTTCTCGCCGCAAGTTCACAATTTCTTGTAAGGCTCATTTCTCAAGAAGGATTCGCATCGTCATGTGTGAAATGAGCGACGCTTTACGCGCGCTTTTGACGAGCTGCATTGGCCTACTCTTGGATTTTGCAGCGTTTTTCTTTATTCCACGATGGTGCCCATTTCGAGAATTCACTCGTATAAGCCTTCGTATTTCCTGTGCTATTTCACGATTTTTTTCTTTTTTCTCCACTGGCGGTCCACTTCCTACCCCTACTTTCACATTTGAGTGGAATTACCTCATAATTTAATCCTGAATCTTGCCTTTAAGAAAGAATGCAAGGGTTCTTTGTAAAGGATTCCTTTAAATGAGGAAATTCCTTCAAAATTAAATCACCTATGCCATTTCTTTATAGCGCGTCGACATGCTGTTTCTAACGTCACGTACCCTTGCGACTTGCAGTAAAGCGGTCCAGCCTCACTTGAATAAGTTCGCACTGTAACTGTTACCACGCGCACCAAATGTATAGGCCGAGCAGAATTATGAAGCGCGATTGACTTTACCTCGGTTTAGCATGAACGACTGTGCCTTAGTACGCGCATTGGGCTCCTTACCTGCATCTGATAAAATACATCGAGATATGTACCTTGTAAAGCCCGCCCTCCCACGCAGTATACTTGCGTCCCGGCACCGCACATTCAAAAATTTTATAGTTTTTGCTTCCATCTGGACGCGTGGTCGGACGGGCTATAAATCCCAAAGGATGCTTCTTTCTCCACTGTTTGTGCTCGTACTCCAAAAATTCATATGCTGCTGACGAGAGATTGTTCTGAAAATATAAAGTTCGAAAAGCACTTGTTATCAAACGCATAATAATTGCAAGCCAAAAAGACCCTTGCTGCTCTAATTCTGTCGAAAATCGCGTCTCAACACACAAGAATGACGCACGCTAGTTTGAAGTACAATAAATAATCATTCATGGCTTTCAAACTTACCATCTCGATAGTATTATCTTCGTCGTTTTTCGTAAATAATGCAAAAACAAGCAACGTTCAGTCAAGTCGAAGCAACGTTCAGGCAAGTCTTAAAGCACACATCTTAATAGAAATCATTCGTAGGGATTCTCTGGAAACCTACTGGAACTTACCGAAGCTATACCTACTACTTCAATCAAATAATGCAATACAAGGATGTCAGCGAAAGAAACTATATAGGTCGAAGACGTACTGAAAATAGTTCTGATGAGGAAGGGTTTGTTACTTTATGGTACTGCTGTACTGCACAGGTTTTTTGAGGGTTCCAATTCAGCAAACCTGTACGGCTCAACATTACCATGAGATATTTAACGAACTCAGGTCAAACAAAGCAGATAGCCTGAAACTAGAGGACGTGGAAGGATGTTTAAACTCCGGAGAAACCACTCAAAAGCGGAAAACGGTGACAGAAAGGTGCCGACGATCAGAGCAGTGGGACGCCACCACTCCTGGCGGGCCACACCGGCTCACTGATGGGATGCCGTTGATGGTGAACGTGGAAAGTCCAGAGCCCGTTCGCTTCAAAGTCATTGCACATAAGCCATCATTTCGTCTTCCTTTCTGTATCCGTTTTTGTAAGTTTGAACTAACAAGAGTGGTATTCAAGGGCAAACCGCGCTTTTCAAAAGGTTTCTTACATATTGTAGGGACGCATGTATGGACCACAAAACCATGTTTCGTTTTCGCTGAACGGTTAGTAGTACCAAAAAAGTTGTGAAAATACTGTTGATGGTTCGATCCCCGTGGCGACTAAATTTTGCATTTCAGGTTGGCGCCTACGGGTTGGTGCCAAATCGCGCTAAATATCAAAATCAGATGTCAAATTCATCGCCAGGACCATTTTGATTTTAACAAGTAGTCGCCAATTTTGAGTGTAAGATTTTTACGCCAGAGGCAATCGAACCATCAGAACCTTGCACTAGTTCTTTGAAACCTCTAGGAACGTTTAGCGAAAACGAAATGGTTCTATGACCACACATGTGTCCCTACCATATTCAGGACACCATTTTCCAAAAGCGCTGTTTGCCCTGAAAGTCCCCCTCCCCTCCCTGTAAGAGCAGTAGTAATATAGAAGTGAAGAGCAAAAGCTAATATCACCCGCTCTGCTATAGAAATAGTTCAAATGACAAAAGGATTGTTACTTATGGTGTTGCTGTGCTGTACAGGTTTGTTGAGAGCCCGCGTCCCAACAATCCTGTGCAGTACAACACTACCATAACTGCTTAACAGGATTAGGCTACACAAGGGAAGCCGGTCGAAAAAAGCTTGATGACAAATCGGAGCACAGTAGGACCGCCACCTCTCCTGACGGACCGCACTTGTCGAATGAGAGACGTCACGGTGAGGGCCAACGTGTGAGGTACGGTAAAACTCCCATTGCTTCATTACAGGACCAACGCACGAGATCCTTTAATTATAGCTTGTGCCTTTTGAAATAGTTGCGTTGTATTTTCAGTTCAGTACGTTTTCTTTTAGACGTTATTTCTCCTCCTCGCTTTTTCAGAACGCCCAAGGATCTGCGTGAATTCAGCCACATAAAGCAATAAGGAGAACGAAATGACTGGATTTTGTAGCAGGTTGAGTCACAGAAATCGAACTAAAAAATGAAAAGAAAATCTATGTAGCGATTCAGAGTTAAGATATGCGATTCCACGAGGGCTGTAAATTACTCTGACTTCACCAGGTCCGGAAAGGCCCTTCTTAAGAGTTGTTTCTTGTACGAAGCCTAACCTGAAACTTTGGCCACCGATGATTTTCTTGCCAACTCACCTTTTTATTACGTCTGTCAAAAGTTCGGTAGAATATTGCGTTAAAATGACTAGATTGTGTAGATCTAAATGAAAATTCTCTTAGAGTACTCTGAGGCTGAATGCAGCATTCTGGGCGACTTTTTCTCACAAGCTAGCCTTACGGTGCTGGAGCCGCGGTTCGAGGGCACAGATGTTACGTATAAATCCCACCCTGCGCCGGTGCAATTACGTACTATGTGCAACTACCGTACCCTACGTATAAATTTATTCACTGTGTTGATGTGCTTGTGGCCTCTGCATCATCGTAATACTACGTGTAACTTCTACGTCGTCTTTACTGATTTGCTGAATGT
>MU900539.1:0-11077 GCA_036418205.1 Ostertagia ostertagi | reverse complement strand
CCTCTCCTCACAGACCTAGTCTTAAAAGCCAAAAGTGGAGGGATAATTCGCATCTGCCAGAAAAATAAGAGACAAGCTGAATTTGGCAAAAAAATGAAGAGATTAAGAGAGCACGTAGCAGTCACAACACACATGTGGCGCCCCACCTTACTCCTTGCGCGGCATCTCTCTCTTCTCCCATCCCCATCCTCCCTCTTAGTATTGCACCGCCACATATAGCTAAGTGTTCACTAGGAAGTGGCGGGTGTACATATATGTTGGGTTGACCCATAATTTCTGGCCGAATTTCAACACTTTGATTTCTTCAAGTTTTATCTTTCCTAAAGAACAATTGATCAAAAATATAACCACCATCATAATCACTGATATGCATCCATTTGCTAGGGAACGAATGGATGCATTCCTCCCAGAACGAGTGAAGCTGTGAGATGAAAAGCTCGGAGAGGTCGTTTTTGGGGTGGTTGTATTTACTGACTTTTTTCTCTCCTAGCTGCTGCTTCAGGGAGCTGATAGTACGATGGAGCAATGTCAGGGCTATACGATAGATGTGGTGTCGTGGTCCAGCCAGTTTCCCTCGAAACGTGGCGAGTTATCTTTGCAATGTGATTTCGGGCGGTCCTTCGGAGAAAGGAGATTTTGAGACGTTTAACCGTTCTCCCGCACTGCTGCAGCCAACTTTAGGAGTTCTTCGCAATGCTTGTCTGCATAAAGTGAAATGGTTCTCAAAACGGGATACCCAGCGAATCCAACGAACCGGGGGTAATATCCTCTGATGAAAGAGCTCGGGCTTTGGTTGAGATGGTGGGTCCAGGCTGCGAGGTAGCCACCAGGCGTGCCGCGTGTTGTTATCGTAAGGACTCATGACTCATCTGCACTGGTGACCAACTAGGGAATATCTCGTCTATATAAAACGCAGAATAAAACTTCTGGCGATTCATGGAGCGCGTCCAGATGTCTGCTGCAGTATTCTGGTAATAGCGTCCGGATGCACTTCCTATTCATAGCGCAAGGGGTCCTCATCGAAAGTGACTGGAGGTCCATGATGAGGTCGAACTTTGCAGCTCCTATCGTCTTTGCCGATGCTATTGAGCCAATAGCTCAGTGCCCGATCAGTAGCAAAGACTGGGGCAAACGTAGCGCTGATCTTGCCTACCGCGCTCCTTGCAAGGTTCTTCTTAAAATTGTCGCAAGGCATAATCGTTGGGTTTGGTCGTTGATCTATTTTGATTCCTACTTAATTATCCCGTTGCGCATTTGAGCTTCTGAAGCATCCTGGCTGAAAGGCCCTGACGTGTTCTTCAACATATTAACTTATTCGTTATGAAGCTAATTCGACATGAAGTGAACCGAAATCGGTCAAGAATTGTGAGGCAACCCTAATAATTGGGAAATGCTCATTATTTGGTGTTGTGATGGGTGATGAGTGCACGCTTCCTCATTTTTTTCCTGAAGTGGGAATACATCGAATAGGAGGTTACTGAAAATAATTATTTCAGGGATTTTTCTTGGAAATTATCTTATACGCTACTGTCTGCCTCAGTTATTTATATGCACATGGCGCTGAGGCAAATCTCAGAATTTCTTCATGTTGGGTTAGTTTTCAATGAGCTAAGCATAATTGTGAGTTAATAATGGAGAATTGGTGCTTGCTCGCTTCATTTCCATTTTTTTTCATTTGTAATAAATCAAATGCCGAAGTAATTTCTCGAGTGCAGTTTGGAGCGTCGAACCATGTTGCTCGTTTTGAGCTGAAAGGCTTTTCATCACATTTTTTCAAAAAGTTGGGTGGTCTAAGATCGAGGATGCTTGCCTGCATGGCTTCAATCAGGGCAAGGAAGCCGCTGAAATTCATCGGTCGCTGCGCAGCGTCTTTGAGGGAACATTCCACCATAGGGTTAGTATCGCAGATGGCTTTAGCCGCACTGGAGACGAGTGCTCGGAGAACGAGGGCCTCCAGACAGCGAACAAAAACACTGACCAGGGAAGGCATTCAACTTCCCATGGAACTTTGAATTGAGACCCAGATATATCGATAGAGCTTCAAACGCTGATTACAAATATGGAAACTAAAACTGCAAAATGAACCTGCCAAGGAAGTTGTGAGCAGTCAAAGTTGGCTGGAAGTAAAGCGTTACATTAACGTGCTAGCCTCCGGGCTTTCAAAGTCGCCGTGGAGTAGTGGTAGTGCTCTCGAAATTTGCACTCCAACGGGAAGAGAGCTTATGACCTCCCGGGTGAAGAGCGAGGGCACTACCACTACTCCGCGGCGACTCTGAAAGCCTGGAGGCTAGCACGGTTCATATGTAATGCTTTACTTCCAGCCAACTTTGACTGCTCACAACTTCCTTGGCAGGTTCATTTTGCAGTTTTAGTTTCCATATTTGTAATCAGCGTTTGAAGCTCTATCGATATATCTGGGTCTCAATTCAAAGTTCCATGGGAAGTTGAATGCCTTCCCTGGTGAGAGAAAGGAAATCGGAGTGGACACCTGCTAGACGACAGGAGGTATCCGTATGTGACCAGAATGCGATCGGTACTCATTTCCGTGCTTTTATCAGTACGAATGGAAAAGCAGAGTAGGTTCAGCAGCCTCACCAAGTAACAACGGTCGCTTCACAGCCTCCCCCTTCTTAGTGAATAAGACCCTTTCCTCAATCTAACGGCTTCTTTCGTGCATGCTAGTTGATACAAAAGTGTCGCGCCCCGCCGACGAACAGTTGACGATAACTTACTGGTTCCCTCCAGCGAGTGTTCTGTTGTCGAGTCCTCTAGCCCTTTCATGTCCTTTGAAAAATGTGCGCTACTATCGGTTACTATCTCCCAGTCTACTTGGATGTTCGCTGTGCCTCTGAGCGCTCGGCCTTTTTTGAAACGCTACTATGTAGCTAATTCCGTCCTCATTTTGTCGTGTAGGAAGGCGTACCACACGTTTGAAGGACGTCATAAGGTACCATGTGACTATCATGTCTGTCGGCTAAACAAAGAGGTAGCCCTAGTAATGAGGACGGCCAACTTAATGATCAAAAAAGGTTTAAACGAACAAGTAAGACTTAAAGACCCATTCTGCGGCTGAAAAGATGTTGTTTATTGCGTTCGAAAATCAAAGTAGTTGTTGTGCCTAGTCTCTTAGTGATAAAAACATTGCAAGTTGATTGTGTGAGTTAGGTTCGCTCTTCCCTACTTGGATCCCACACAGGTCCTTTTTTTAAATTTTCTTCCGTTGCTGGTGGACCAACCACGACTACGTTCACTTTCAAGCACAATAACCTCTCCCCCACTCATTCAGTAACGAAAGACGCCAATCATTTTTTAGAAATCAGTTCGCTTGACTTCACTTTTCCAGGTGATAGTTTCGTTCTTCTCAATTTCCCTGATCGGTCAGTCAGGCAACTTTGCTCAGACATTCGCCAATGCTGTTGTCTACGACATATTCACCAAGAACCCAACTGCCATGGGATATCTCTACCTCCATGTCTCAGCCGCTATCATAGCCGTTGTGTTGACGTCTGCGAGTTGGTGGTCAGTTTGTTTACTGTTTCATTTCCCCAACTTTAATAGCTGGTACGGGTTCCAAATGTAAAAACTGTGTTAGTTCTGGCGATCGGCCGGGGCAGATTTTAACACAGAGCTCACAGTTTGGATGTGTCGATTCGATTCAAGGAAATCATATACCTAATTAAAGACAAAATTCAAAGTAAAAAGGTGTGTAGATCGTACAAATAAGGCAGCTTGAGGATGAACGGTGTCCAGGAAAAAACCAAATATAAACTAGTCCCAGTTATCGCCCCCAAACAATCGGTGCCGCTTCTTTCAGCCGCTTCATCCACCTTGTATTGAAGGAGCTTGTTGAGAAAAGTTTCACAAACCGTTGGCTCAAGTTGGTCAAGTGCCAGTTGCTGGCGCGGATTTGTTGCGGCTGCGGGCTGCTTCGCTGGCGCCGTGCGAGAGCGGCTGCGCCCTTCTCGCACGGCGCCCAGCGAGCGGCTGCGACCTTCTCGCACGGCGCCAGCGAAGCAGCCCGCAGCGGGAGGTGGGGCTTGCCGATGAAGGTGTGGATCGCAGGTCGAGCGAACTTCTACAAATCTTTGTCGTCACTTTCAACTGGGCAAGTGGCATGACACCAACGCTCGTCCCGCGCTGTCTTCTGGATTTAAGGATGGACAGAACAGGTGAGCGCCCCTTATCCCGACCTGAGCTTTCAATAGAACCTTATATCGCTATCAACACACCGCCCGAAACCTGCCAAATGAATCTTCAGTACTTCGAGAATCAAGTGTTAAAAAATTAATAGATGAGCGAGCTTTGACGGTATCTGAGCTTCACTAACGATTTTGCTGGCCTCATGAAGCCAGCGTCAGTGGTGACACACGCAAAGACTTGGCCCTCTAACTTGCCTCAGCGCTGATGGAACCAGCCACTGCCAATCTCGCAATTTTTTTAACGCAAATCTTATAAGTAGACTCCTTGGCGTGAAAGCCTAGACATCACAGCAAAGATCGATCCTACGGAATGACAGTGCTGTGCCCCATTCCCAATGCTATCTCCACCTCCGTAACAACATGACCTTTTCTGGTGATGCCGAATCCCCGTCGGCTTGCGCGTTCTCGATAATCTCTTTCTTGCGCGTCTCCGTCTTTTACTATTGTCGAATACTATTGTGTAACTCTGCGAAGTCACTGGGTGACTAAATGTACGGTCACACTAAGTCGATGAGATCAAATGGCGCGTGTGGGACAGCGCAGCCCGCTTGCAGTCGCACCCATGTCAACCTTTTTTCGAGTACCCGCAGTTCTCTTCCGAGTTTTTGTATTCGTTCAATGAATAACATCTCGAAATAAATACAAACGACGGGTCCACAAGAGGTTTAGGTATGCCGTGGTTTAGCGAAGGTTTTTCAAGCTCAACGAAATTTTCAGTTTAGTTTCACTCCTTATCAATGAAAACAAAGGCAAAATGATAAACACAGCCTCATCGATGACTAAGAATATGCCTACATTTGAAAAAAAAGGGGAAAACAAGCTTATGGTGTCCCACTGAGGCTCTGAACACAACTCACACTTCATTATATAAACCACAACTTTGGTGTGTCGGTTTGTCGGTGTGTGTGTGTCGTTCTGTCCGTCCGGACCAACCGCTAACAGAACCGGGGAGTTCGAAGGGCAACACTTCGTGATGTTGATGTCATGATTATGATAACACCCACAGCGGCTATATAAACACCGATCGAGCACACTCAGATCAGACTCTCATTCTACTGCCCGCAGTGGCAGCTGATGGCGAGCGGGGCTAAAGGGACAGGGTGCAGAAAGGGAGGACATGAGCGGACGAGGAGGAGGCAGAGCATAGGGACGCTATTGCTTTCACCTGATACGGTTCGCATCTGGGTTGACGGTATAAATTGCACACGTGAACTTGTGATAATACTCCCAACGGCTATATAACTACCTACCTCATAGCTATACCTTTCAGTCATATTCACAGGGTCTGCAGTAATCAGTGAGCGATGGTGAGATGGAAGGATAATGTGAGAAGGAGAAGCTTCGCAGGGAGGGGGGAGAGAGGTGGTTCGGCGGTTGCCGGGGGACCAATCTGGTATTATAAAATTTGCTATTTTCTGCCATGATACGCCCTCTTGGCCGAAGTTCCACTGTTGTTCCCCAGGTTAAACTTCTATGCATTAATCGTTGCTGAAGTTTTGACTTGCCATTCATGTAGAGTGTGTTCACTTCATAGTTCACGCATGTGAGGAGAGTCGAGCGAGTTGCAAAACAAGCGCCAACCAAAAGTTTGCCGGCACACCGCCTTTTACCCATCCGAAACTTGAGGGTGTATGAAACTGACTATTTACCAAAAAAAGAACATTTGTGCAAATCAGTCGCGAGGAAAGCTGCTTAAATACGGCAAATAGTCCGTAGAAGATGTCACTTCCGCTTCCTCCATCAGCTCTGCCCTTTTGTCCTCTTCTCCGCACTCATTCCTCCTCATCGTCAGAGCCTCTCGTCCGGTCTCTTTGCCGCAAGCTTGTACAATCCATAGTCAGCCATGAGGAACGGGTCTTACTCAGAAAGTTTTGAAATGCTTCCTATTCTTCTCTTTGATGGACCGCCCATGCCTTTTGAAACGGAGAGCTCTTATGTTAGCTATTTAGAATAGCAAGGTGTTGAAAGACTGTCTAACATTTCATCATGGCTTTGTTACGGTAATATGCTATGAGAATTTTCATTGCAGGTTACTGAAACCGAGCAAAAAAGTCCAAAGTGAACAAGTCAAGCGAATCGGTGCAGGATGCGAAGAAGGTCACCTCTGCCTAGCTCAACCAACTTCTTTCTATGATTACCCACTTATTGCTCTCTAATAAAGATTCTTAACAGTTACTTCTACTTGACAACTGTTGTAAGAACATATCTAATAACTAGACATTAATTGGCTACAGGACTTATTAATCCTCAACCAGCCGAACTAAGGTTTGGCGCAGATTTCACACCGTACGGTTCCACCACTGCCATTGACCCTGCATTCTTTAGTAAGTGCACTGTTGACAGATCAACAGCAATAAAATTACAGAGTCGCCATTAGAATCGTTACCTGGAACGTGCGATCAATGACCAACGAAGAAAAATAATAACCCTCAGTCATACTCCAACCAATCCTTTCCCCGGTGTGTAATGGATTTGCACACTTTTGAAGGCTTACCATCGGCAGTAATTTTTGGATCTAGAAGTCCTTTCGGCAGTCTTCCAGAGCTCAGCAAGTCCCGTCTCGGCTCTATGGCATCTGATTCATCAATTACAGCGTTCTCCTTGCTGCACAAAAGTATAGTCCCTTGAAGGTAAGATCGACCGACAACCAAACATACTTTTTGAACTGCGCAGTACTCATGTAGATACACGAGAGGAACCTTTCCTATAGCAGTTGATGCTGACCAAGACAATTTCTAATTTCGGTAGGAGTTCAACTCCGGGTTCGTGAAGTCTTGCAATTCAGGACTGTTCCAAGGTGTCTATCTTAGTTGTGGGGGGGAGGGCACCGGCCGGCGCCGGCACTCTGTTCGTCTCCCCTCCAAAGCTTACATATATAGTCCTCGATGGCGCGTATTCGAAACATCCGTGATGGCAAAATATAACTGCGGCTCTATTCTAAAGTTGATGAACACCGTTCAGCTTTCACTGCATCGCAAGTGCAGCCTCTCACCCCCGCCACCCTAAGTGTGCTACAACTCTAGGGGTGGGGGTTAGGGCATCACTTGACTCTTGCTTCCGCTTGCTCACAATACCCGACTCTCGTGTACAGTAATAGTACAAGCAACAGTTCCAACTGACAGGCTTTTCGTTCAAGAACACCGTAATCTGCCCCCTGGACTATCTTGGAGAGCAGATGCCACAGAGCGCACGTCGTGTCCGCCGCAGTACCCCCCCCCGCCTTCCACTGACCAGGAAGGTCTTTCAGGGCGTGACGAGCTTTTTGAAAACGGTCTTTTGCATGATATAGGGGCAGATGCGGGGACCACAGAACCATGTTTAATTTTTCCTGAACGGCCCTCTGAATACCAGAAAAGGGGTCCCTAGTTCGATTCCTCTTGGTGACAAATTTTTGCATTTCGAGTTGACGTTCCAAAATTCGCGCAAAATGGAGTTAGCATGAATAATTAGTACCATATTCATGATTAGGGCCGTCAGTAACCCTACAAAAAGACTTTGACTTAAAAATTGGTGTAAGAGGTGTGACACCAAGCAGCCCCACTGTGGTGTCACACCTTTTTCACCAGTTTTTTAATCAAAGTCTATTTGTAAGGGTTACTGACGGTCCTAATCATGAATATGGTACTAATTATTCATGCTAACTCCATTTTGCGCGAATTTTGGAACGTCAACTCGAAATGCAAAAATTTGTCACCACGAGGAATCGAACTAGGGACCCCTTTTCTGGTATTCAGAGGGCCGTTCAGGAAAAATTAAACATGGTTCTGTGGTCCCCGCATCTGCCCCTATATCATGCAAAAGACCGTTTTCAAAAAGCTCGTCACGCCCTGAAAGACCTTCCTGGTAAGATAGCCACACCTGTTCCAAATTATGTTATACTTCGATGCCAACCATTGCTATTCCGTTCCCATTTCGATCAAGGAGGCTCTTGAATGTTGCGAGTGCTTAGCCGGCCTTTCTTCATTTAGTACTCGTGAGTTCTTGTTCCTACTAAATATAACACACGTTACGGAAAGAGATGTCCACGTGGAAACTCCTAACTCCGGAAATGAGGATTGCTAACGTGCCTGGGTGCTCCTTCTTTTCCCCGAAGATTTTGTCCCAAACGTTGACTACGTAAATACTCTAATTTCGAACGCTTTTGGCGCCATGCCACCCCACCCTTATCTGACTAGAACATGCCTTGCTTTCATTCATACATTTCTCGTGTCTGTCTAATCTCGATCAAAAAGTAAATCTAAAAGAGCTTTGTAGATATAGTAAAGCGCTTGTCGTCGTACCAGTGTGAGTGGTCGTAGCTACACAACAAGCATTGAGCCATACGGCTTCGTCAACTATTTCTCCTTGGCTCACATGCTTGTGTATCCAGCACATTTCCTTATTCAGAATAACGGTTTACAGTTAACGGCAATTGAGTTCTACGACTGCTTTCTCCGTATTAATCACCATTACAGCCCCAGAACCTCAGGAATTTCGTTTTTCGTCGAAACTTTATCGAGGGGATAATTCGATGCTCTGGTTACGAAAACGTTACGTTCATTTTGGCTTTAGCATAGTTGAATGTCATTTCGTAGTTAAGGCACCAAATTTTTGAAAGGCAAAGTTTCGACCAAAAAAATACAATTTTTGCATTTGGGGGTTTGATTGTAATAAGAAAGATTATCATAAACTTCAGTATACTTCTGCGTAAGTAAAGCGTGCGCGTTCCTGTGCCTTTCCAATTACAAGGTGTCTTGTGTAAACTTCTGGTTTATTTCCTGAACGATGCTTGAATTTCGGGTTTCCAGTATAAAAAGCAGAGTGGGTCATTTCGACTCAACTCGTATTATAGGATCGCTATATTAGAAATGTCAGTATATCTTTTTCCAGTAACATCGTCTTCATCTACTCAGTCAAAACCACCCGTCTTTTGGCTATAAGATAGCTATGACACATATGACACATCCGATGCGAACATGTTAGAAGCTTGAAATTCACAAAAGCAAAGCTAGCTGCTGTGAAGAGTTTGTTCAATTTGTAGTAATGGGAGGCGAGGCGCACAATTGTCGGAAGCAAGCGCACAACTGATTACTTCGAAAAAACATTGCATGCTTTTTTTGCTTAATCTTGAACGTTTAGAAATGTGCTTCAACAGGGAGGAGAGAGACTCCGGAGTGCGCAAGCAACTTTTTCCGTGTGTTACTCACTCTCCTAGGTCAGTCATCCCAAAGTTCTCTCTCTAACTACAGGTTGCTTCTTCGCACCATCTAGCACAACAAAACTCTTACAACAACAAAAATCAAAAGAACTAGTGTTAGCAATTGAAATGTTGAAGCTTCGGGTTGGTCTAAAAACGAAGCTAAAAATTCACACTCTACACCAATTCCTTCCAACTGCAAATGCTGCACAACTATCTCACCACGTTCCTCCCTCTACTTGCATAAGACCCGCATCGCAAATCTTCTGATAAAGGTGCACTGCATCCTTCTAATTTTCAAGCCTAACTTTTGTGCGGTTGATGTATGATTGTGTTGTATTAATTAGCGTTGTCGTTCCGCAAACACTGAAGTAGTGGAAAGGAAAGATGGATAAACAAACCGCTAACAAATCGGGTAGCTTTACATCAATGTTTTGTAGCAGGATAGTTGTGATAACACTCTTAGGGCTATATAAACACCTGCTTAGCACACTTCCGTTCATTCCACATGGTGCTGCAGTGGCAGCTGGAGGGCAGTGGAGAGAGGAAGGGAGGATGAGGAAGGGAAGCGAAAAATCTACCGTCATATCATGATTGTGTCCCTTCTACTGTATGAAACACCATTGTGTTGCATACGCGTCACTTCCAGGAGGTGTTGGTGTCACAGGAGGAAGGGACCATAGCGGAGGATAGAAAGCTTGCGCAGGAAAGGAAGGTCCCGGCGGTTGACGGGGGACTAATCTGGTATATTTCGAAAAAAAGCCATGTATCGGGCCTTCAAGTTACAAAAATAATCTGAAAAAACGTACACTATTCTTCCTGCTACTGCAACTGGGGGCATCATGACATGTCATAAGAAGAATTAAATTATTTATTTCAGCGTTTAAAATTATTACCAGGCTCGCTCTTCATTTCGTGTACCCCTCTATGAAATAGGTTCGCACAATAATTGTCTCATAACTGATTGCTTACAGCAAAAACTGCTGCAGAACCGTTCCAGTGGCAGAATCTTCTCAGAAATTATCAACCACTGGACCATCATCGCGCCAATAAATGAGATGGTGAAATACAGGAGAAGCAAGTTACTGTTTTGTCATTTGTACTCATATACACCGCTTGCGTCAAACTCCCCAATAATATAATGGAATGGAAGACATTCTTTGCAGAAGAAGCCTTTCCACCACTTTTCTGTTCCAGTGTAGTGCAGTTCCACTGAGTTTGTTGTTCACTCTTTTGTGCCCAACGAGTGGAATTCGCAATTTACATTACACTTTAATTTTATTTTCTGATTCTCTAGCTTTTCATAGGGCTCCATGTGATCTCAAGTTATTTTACTGTTCACCGCATTGGTTTGAATTTCATTTGAATAAACCATATCCATGGCATCTAATTGTATGTTTTTAACACATTCACGACGACGCCCCTTTTCCACTTTTCGGTCGCGTGGGACGGACGCGATTTTGTGGGCGCCGCCGCCTCACCACATAACCGCAGATTTTGTTTTGTAAATGAACAAAAACATGAATGTCACAAAATAATTTCTGCAATGTCCAATGCGTAAAGATTATCTAAACATATAACAGTAGGATTTCGATCAGAACGACAAATAGTGGTTACGAAAAGAGAGCATTTATTCACTTTCCCCGTGAAGGAATTTAAAACATTTTACACTCGATATCGAGGTTTGCCCACCTATCTGTCC